>JZKD02S1671974.1:112934-138583 GCA_000966675.3 Picea glauca
CACTAGAAGCAGGCACCAACTCCTTGAGTGTTCCAACACCAACTGGATGGAAGCACCAACTTCCAGTCACACAAGCATATCACTTTATAAAAGAGAACAATGGTTCTCCCTTACACCACCCTGCCACCCTAGATTTTCTGTCTACAACCAGATGGAATCTAAAACTCCCTGTATTCAAGAACCCACTTGAAACTCTGAGGAAAATAGTCCTCCCTAGCACCATCCTACCACCCTAATTGAATCTTTGTTACAAAAATTTATTAGAGTAATACGGTATTTTTTAATGGCTTACCAGTCTCATTATTGTTCTGTTATACTGCTCTACTCTACCTACATTAGTGTATTCCTCCTTGCATCATCTTTCACTTTCTATTCTTCTGATTTGTCTCTGCATGCACACATCAACATTCTCTTCTATGCACATGAATCACAATTGAAGACACCTCTTCTCTTCTCTATTTTTCATATATTTATCATACCAATTCCTCTGCCATACCATGCATGCAACTCTTCATCCTCTCCATTAGTTACATTCTTCTACACTTTTCCATATGTCAATTTTCTCTATGATGAGCCTTCATTCTGCTAGAAATTATCTCGAGACTCTTCATCTACTCTGGAGATCACCCTGAAGCTCTTCAAATTCTCTGGTAGATACCATCATTCCGTTCTAGTAGTTACATAGAGAATATTTGCATGCTCATCCCTTTATCATTGTTTTCCTTCCTGAGAAAACTACACAGTGGGTGCTAGATTTTCTGGCTAAGCGCCTTCCTTTCATGTGACCATGAACTTTGATCAGATGCCTATCTCTTTTAATTTCATGTCTGTCACAAAATTCTTTGAAATTTATTGACATAAATTCTCCTCCCATGTCTAAGAGAATTACCTTTAACTCCCTTTCTTTCTAATTCTCAACTAACGCCTTAAACTTTTTGAACTTCTCAAACACATCATTCTCTCAAAAAGGAAACCCATGTAAGTCTGGAGAAGTCATCAGTGACCATCATAAAGTAACTTTCTCCTCCGGTTCCTTCTTGTCGTGATGGTCCACATAGATCCATATGAATAAGTTGAAGTGGTTTCTTTAAATATGTGAAACTCTTCAATTTGAATTGAACACGAGTCAACTTCCCCATTTGATAGGATTTTCATACAAAGTTATGAGGCTTAGATATTTTTGGAAGATATTTCACAACACCTTCATTATTCATCTTGACAATATGATCAAAATTTAGGTGTCCAATCCTTCTATGCCATAACCAAATTTCATCAAATTTTCTTAAATGGCATTCCTCCTTATATTCCTTCAGAGCATAGACATTGTTTTCAGTTCTAACCCCTTTTGCAATCATCTCTCTTGTGTTCATTGTTTTTATTTTACAATCTTTGGAAGTGAATGTGACTTCACATTCTCTGTCACACACCTGAATGACACTAAGAAGATTATGCTTTAATCCATCAACAAATAACACATCTTGAGCTTTGTATCTTCCATTACCTAAGCTTACTAGACCTTTACCTCTGATCTTTCCTAGAGCTTCATTTCCAAAGGTCACATTTCCTGATTTACTTTCTTTGAGTGATAGGTACTTACTTTTGTCACCTATCATATGACTCGAGCATCTGCTATCACTATAGTAGGGGTTCTTTTGTCTTTGAGATGCCAACACTAATCCACACTTGTTATCTTCTTTCTTCTTCCAAATATTGACGTTTTCAGCTCTGTGATTTGAAACTAGCTTATAGTTCATTAGGAGATAGTCTGCAACTTTATGTCCATAATTATGGGAAATGTAACATTCTAGTTCATTGAATAAAGGATCATAATGATTGTTATGCTTAATATGCGTCCTTTTCCCAGTTGTTGGGTTATGAAAAAGGTACAAATATCATACTTATTCCCACAGTTTATGATATAATCTTGATTGACTTTTTAATTAGAGATAAAAAGGATAGAAAATCATCAATATGTCTTCTAGTGATATTATTAAAGTTATATTGAATAAATTTGAAAATACAATTGGAATTGTTTGATTCTGTTACAGGTTTGGATAAAATAGAAAAGGATATCTTGAAAGATGCATGAGCTACTTGAGGTTGAGGAATTTTGGTGCAAAGCAGTTTTGAAGATGATTGATTTTCTATATTGTAACTTTATAATAGTAAAGAAATCCCAAGGATCTCTCGATCCTCAGGATGGCTTGGTTTACTCAGATTATTGTATATATAGAGGATAATATATCCTGAAAAGACAATCTAGGAATTGTGTTCAAGTATTCAGAACTCATAATTACTCTGCGCAAGAAGTTTTTGTTAATGTTGTACTAGCTATAAAATCAATAAAAACTTTGATCGTTTTCACCATTTCTACATACTGAGCTTCTAGTAGTAGTGCTTCTGAGGACCAAGGGCTCAGTCTAAAGGAGCTACTATATCAAGTTGTAATTGTATCGGTTTTCTTTATGTTTTATGATTCAATTCTCTTTTGCAATAGTTAATACGAATGCATAAGAGTGTTAATGATTTTATGTTGTTTGTGTACAAAAGATAGACATTTCTCTCGAGTGTAATGATTGTTGTTCCAACTTCCATTATTATAGTTTGTTGCTTGAAAATTCCTCACATTTTCATATGCGTTGATCCTTTTACTTATATTTTCATTTGATGTTCCTTTCAATTAAGTTACAATTGTCGTTCCTTTCAGTTAAAGTTACAGTTGTTTTTCCTTTCCGTCAAGTTATATTTGTTGTCCCTTTTGATTAGATTACAAATTGTTATTTCTTTCCATAGTATAGAGTAATTCGTTATTTCCTTTCCAGCAATTCAATTCATAGTTAATAGTTAATTCTACAAGTCTTTAATTAGATTCAATCATTGCTTCTTAGTTAAATGAATTCAATAGATTAGTTAGTTCCATTTCATTCATAACATGTTAGTAATTAGATTTCAATTCTGTTAAGTAAGATCTTAGTCTTAGAATATTTCATGAACATTTGAGGAACTTGATTGTGGATAAACTCATGTTTTCTTTAACTACGCGATTTTAGCCTCTACAAGCTATCTACATAGATTTTGCTGATATTCTTGAGATGAAATACGAATCCTCGGGTTGATAAATTAATGTTAAACTAAATTTGTTTTTATACATCTTTAGAGTCCAACATTTTTGCGCCATTTCTGGGGAGAATGTCAAAGGTAGCATAGGTTGTGTCTCTGGAGGACCAGGTATTGAAGATAGAAGGTAAGAACCTGTGCAAGCAATAAGTAAGATGCTTATGCCAACGCTTACCTCCAGTTGACACTTAAAAGGTCATATAGGTGTTTCTTTTTGAATTTTGTTTTGTGTGAAGTGTGTATGATTAAGAAGAAATATCTTGAAAAATCAAAACCCCCACCAAAAAATACCAAAGCCCAGGGCTTGATTCTCCCTGGGAGAGGTAATTTCATAGACAAAATCATCTGAAAGGTTGAATCTCAAGATTTGGTTGGACCTAGGAAAGGACCCATCTGAATCCCTCAGGCAACATTTTCACCAACTACAACCAACGCTGAGATTCATAGAAAAAATGAAGGGACTGAGAAAATATTTGAAAGCACAGACCTTCCACCCCTCAACCCTTTATACAAGGAGAAAGGAGAAGAAGAAGGACAAACCAGCGGGGTTGCCAAGGAAATCCCATCACCATCCCCTGATCCTAAATCTCCTATAAAATAAGAAGGCATACCAGAAATCCCAGATAGAGGGAGTGCAATCAAATCCCCTAGAGGATCAAATAATCAACCACCTTGAATAGAACACCCAGATCAAAACATTCCTAAAGATTTTTGGCACATTTTCAATCAAATGGTGCAACCAAATCAACAACGACCCCATACCTCCACATTGGAATATCTGATAGTTGATCCAATCGCCAATGCTCCCATGAAAGAAATCCCCCTACAAAACCTTCCAACCTTCCATGGATTAATTTCAGAAGACCCAGACGCATTCTTATTCGAGTTCAATGTCCTATGTAGAGGGTATGATTACACCTTTGAACCAAAAAAATTAAAACTGTTCCCCTCTACCTTGAAGGGGGTAGCTCTACGTTGGTTTATGGGATTAGGAGGTGGAACCATTAACTCATGGGATGAGATGAAATAAGCCTTGTTGACAAAATATCAGGATTATTGTAGAACCAGGGACCTAAAAGATGAAATCTTTCAAATGACTGCAAAAGAAAATGAATCATTAGAAGAATATGTTGAGAGATTTTAGTATAACTTGCAGAGATCACCCTATGGTACATTACTAGGTGAAGTACTTAAATCAGCTATGCTCAAACATATGAAGGATGAATGGGTAGAAACATTTAATTTAATAGGGATGGGTGGCATTTATCAATAAACTTACGATAACATCATTTTATTGTGCATCAAGTGATCACGAGGAAGTACACGGACCAGATCAGGAATGCAAACTTCCCTAACCAAAAATAACAACATTACTAGTGGGGGCGTTATGCGATATGAAGTTGGTAATCTCTTAAAAAATTTCAAAACAAATATTTTGTGCATTTTGACTACACAATTGGATGTATTGCAGGGCAAACAAAAACAAGTAGAAGCAGAACAAACTTTGGCCATATTTTTCCGTAGATGTATAAAAATTCATGCTCCAAGGGAATTTCCTTTGGATGTGGTTTGGGTTTGCACTATTTGTTCCAACAATCATGACACAGAGAAATTCCCATCACAATCGGGACTAAAAGCTGTCTTTAGAGGAGAAGAAGAGGAAACATAACCATTATATTTGATGGCTCAACGTCGTCAATGGTAGGCTGACCCTCCAAATACACTCCAGGACTTTTCTGGGAAGTATAATCAACAACAAAATTCTAGAAATACATGGCAGAACTAGCCGTTTACTAATCAGAACTGGTAGTCCCAACAATACCCACCTGCAAATCCCACTTGGCCAAGCCAACCACCGAAAAATCCAATTTGGTAGAATCAACCAACTGCAAGTTCCACCTGGCCTAACTCACAATACCCCACCTCATCCTGGAAAAAATCAAATAACAACCCCTACCCCCCGCAGTGGCCTAATATAACTGCCCAAAACCCAAATTGGAACCATAATTGGCAGTGCCCCATGGGGATAAAAAACCAACCCATGGGGATAGCCCCTCAAACCCAAGCCACGTTGCAAGCTCCACTCCAACTACCCCAAAAACCTTAATCACAATTGTGCCCTTAATTACCAGCCCAACCCCACCCAAATCCTAATAATAGACCAGCTCATCTCGTCCATATTATGGAGAATGGGGAAGAGGAGACCAAATCAATAGGGTGCAACAAACTCCGATTGAGATCCGAGCATATAATCTCTCCTAAGGAAAATAATGTTTTCCAAGAATAGGAAAAGGAAAATAACAAACAACCAACAATAAATCCCTCGAATGTGGTAATAAATGAAGAAATCAAGCAAGGGGGAAACACATTTGAGTCATAGGATCCTGATAAGGATGCAACTCCTTCCCCTCTGTTCCCCAAAATATTGATGATAGAAAAACCTGGCATCTATCCTAACTTCGACATTGTAGGGAAACTCAAGAATTTATATGTCAAGATCCCACTCCCGTGGGCTCTGCAATGCATTCCAATATATGCAAAAACAATCAAGGAACTATGTGGGAGGAAGCATGTTAGGAAAATTAAAAATTCATCATCAACAGTTCGTGTAGTCGGAGCCTTATCTAATCTACTTCTAGGTAGACAAGAAGCAGACAAATATTCATATCCAAGGAATCCCATAGAAACAATTCAGATCTAGGGTTATTCTTTTCCAAATACACTAGTTGATTTGGGGGCGACCGTCAATATCCTGAATATGGAAACCTACAACACCTCGGGTTTTGAC
Source organism: Picea glauca (assembly GCA_000966675.3). Classification (NCBI taxonomy): domain Eukaryota; kingdom Viridiplantae; phylum Streptophyta; class Pinopsida; order Pinales; family Pinaceae; genus Picea; species Picea glauca. Next base: position 118,840 of record JZKD02S1671974.1, read on the forward strand.
TCCTTCGAACCCACCCCCATTATGTTACAATTGGTCGATCGATCAGTGGCTAGACCAGTCGATACACTACATGGAATAGCAATCTTAGTCGATTCTTGGGAATATCCAACAGATTTGCTCATCATCAACCCAAGAAGTGGAATCAAAGGGCATCCATTAATACTGGGTAGACCATGGCTGTCAATAGCGGATACAAACATAGAATGTCAAACGGGTAATATGACAACTTCTAGAGGATGTTTCATGAAAATTCTCATCTTATATCCTCCAGCCAAGATAAGCCCGACTTTCATATATCCACAATTGCCACCACCACAGTATCCAGAAAAGGATTTACAATCCTCTCTCACGATGAAAGAAGCTCTTAGACTCAAGAACCAGCTATAGGATGATGTAATCAATCAGTTTATTAACAACGAAACCACCATGGGTAATCCAACATGCTATATGCTCCAATTTGTTCTAGATTGTGAAGAACAGGGAGACCTACTGGAAGATTTAATGGAACAAAAAATCCCGACTACCACTGTTCATAACAACAAATCCATTGAGATCGCACCAGGGAAGTCTTTGAACATCAATTCCAATTTGGATGAGCAACAAAAACAAAAGATGATTCAAGTCCTTTCTAAATACCAGCAAGATTTTGGTTGGGAGTATTCTGACATGAAAGGTATTGATCCACAACTCTACACACACCACATTTACATTGAGAAAGATGCCCAACCTATCTAAAAGTTGCAGATAATATTGAATACCCACCTCAGGGATATTGTTAAATAAGAATTACAAAAGCTATTGGAGATAGATTTTATATACCCTATCTCAGATAGTCGGTGGGTCTGCCCATTAGTCATCGCCCCCAAGAAAAATGGGAAATGAAGAATCTATATTGACTACAGGGAACTTAACAAAGCCACTCAAAAGGACCACTTCCCCTTACCTTTCATTGATCAGGTCTTGGATACTTTGGCAAGGAAGAAATTATTTTCTTTCCTAGATGGTTTTAGTGGCTACAATCAGATCCAGATTGCCCCAGAAGATCATGATAAAACTACATTCACCTACCCCTAAGGTACCTTTGCATACAAATTATTTCCCTTTGGACTATGTAACTCTCCAGACACATTCCAAAGGGCCATTATGAGCATATTAAACAATCTGATTAGTGAAAGGCTTGAAGTTTACATGGATGATTTCACTCCTTATGGTGATGACTTCAATCAAGAACTGAATAATCTGGAGAAGGTACTAGAATGGTGCATTTCTACCAGGTTATGTTTAAGCCATGAAAAATGTCACATGATTATGACAGAAGTTGTGGTACTAGGGAATTATATTTATGCAGATGGAACTAGAGTAGATCCAACAAAAATACAGGTAATCCTTAATCTACCTACACTACACACACAAACTAAGGTATGTAGTTTCCTTGGCGCTTCTGGATACTATCGCAGATTTATAGAAAATTTTGCAAGAACCGCTGCACCTTTACATGCTTTGACTAGTAATGTGGATTTTCAATGGTCTGACAAGTGTGATGTGGAATTTCCAGGACTCAAGAAGCTGATCTCAACAACACCGATGTTGAGGGGACCAAATTGGAAAATACAATTTCACATCTCCACCGATGCATCAAATATTTCCATAGGCATTGTCCTTGGACAGGAAGAAGACAAGAAACCTTACGCTATTTATTTCATTAGAAATAATATTACTCCAGCTAAACTTAATTATACAGTAACAGAAAAAGAAATTTTAGTTGTTATACACACCATCAATAAATTCCATCATTATATAACAAGCTATCTAGTTATTATGTATATTGATCATTTTTCTATTAGATATATAGCTAATAAACCGATTTCTAATGGATGGGTCACTCAGTGGTTATTATTATTGTAGGAATTTGACATCACCATCAAAGATCGACCTGGGAGAGAAAATCTTGTCGTAGACTTCCTATATCGCATACCCAAAAGAGATGACTCCTTAATAGTTGAAGACCAATTTCTAGATGAGCATCTATTTTCCATCACCACAAAGCCACCTTGGAATGCTGATGTGGAAAATTAGCTGGCAGCAGGAAAATTACCGGCACATCTATCATCAAGGGAAAGAAAACTAATCGTCCAACATAGCACACGATTCACATGGATTTGTGGATATCTCTTCTACATAGGAGATGATCTCCAAATCTGTAGATGCGTACAAGAGGACAAAATCTACAATATAATGAAAATAGGACATAACAAGCCCTGTGGTGGGCACTTTGCATACCGCAAGACTCGACACAAAATTTTACATATGGGATACTATTTCCCCTCAATATTCAGAGATGCAAATAAATACGTCCAGACCTGCGATATTTTTCAACGGATGGGAAAACCAGGTCAGGATGATGAAATTCCCTTGAAATCACAAGTAGTCACATAACCATTTGAGAAATGGGCACTAGACTTCATTGGCCCCTTCAACCCAAAGTCAAATCAGAAGGCCTATATTCTACTTGCAACGGACTACATGACCAAACAGGTAGAGGCAGAAGTCTTACCAAATGCAACAGAAGAAGTAGTCATCAAATTTATTTTCAAATTATTTGTATGCTATGGACTACCCAGGGAGGTAATTACTGATGGGGGGTCACAATTTATAGCTCATAGAATTACCACCACCCTAGAAAATTACCATATTAAGAACAAGGTTACTTCTCTATACCACCCACAGGCAAACGTGAAAGTAGAAAGCACAAATAAGTTCCTAGAGGCAATCCTAACAAAGACTGTCTCAAAAAACTGACAGAATTGGGCTACTGATATCCTGAATGCCTTATGGGATTATCACACAACATGGCGTAACACCAATGGCTACTCTCCTTATCACCTAGTCTATCATAAAGAACCCATCTTCCCAATCGAGTTTGAGATCAAGACCCTAAGGATGGACCAAGAAATTGGACTGGATCTAACAGAAGCACACAAACAATGCCTTCAATGACTCAATGATTTGGATGAAGCACACCTGACTGTTGTGGAGTGAACAACCATTATTCAACAATAGAGAACGATCTGATATGACAAATATATCAAGAAGAAATAATTCAAGAAAGGTGATTATGCGCTTCTCTATGATTCTAGATTTCATCATTTTCTGGAAAAATTACAGACACGGTGGCTGGGACCATATGAAATTAATGAAGTCCATGATAATGGCACGGTCACTTTAAGTACCATCGATGGGTCTGGATCTCCATTTATGGTCAATGGACACCGGCTATGACTTTACCATCATCTGCCTTCAAAAGAATCTTTCTACCAAGAAGTAAGTAAGGACCCTAACGTTCAAATTTTGGTTGGATAGGAAGGTATCCCAACCACTCCAACTCCATAAATGACGAATTTTGTTACACTGTACATATTGTATATATATATATTTTTATAGATCTAATTGATTTATTAGTTTTTCTTTCTTTTTCATTTTATGAAATTGACTTGAGAAAATAATAACTAGGGAGGATAACACAATTAGCACTCTTTTCTATTCTGAACTCTTGCTTTATCTTATCACACAGACCATGTCTTTCACAAGAAAATGAATATTTCATGCTCCGTAATAGTAATAGGGGAACTATAATTAACTCATGACATCAAGAAACCTTTTGAAATAAACTGACCCATATTAATTGAATGAATTTAGTTGATGACTAATCATCCTTAGATTCAACAAAAATATATTGCCATGGGAAGTTTTCAAAATTACCTATTCATGAATAGGTAATTCTCCCACAGAGAATAGGGGGCCTCATCATGATCCAACCTACCATGATCATCAGATAATAACTTAAGTGACATTCCCACTATAGTTACCACACCAGGGCAATGTCCTTTGACATTTTTTTCAAATGACAAGGGGTCTCATCACGAGCTGGCTTGTTCACTTAAGTTACAATCTAGTGAGTGGCATTATCATCATCTAGCTACCAAACCAGGATAGTGGTCTCTTTGGGAAAAGACAATTCAAATATTTATTAAGGATACAGACTCATCTATGGGTTAAAAAGGCAACCCTATCGAGGCTATGGACACCTATTGGCAGAAGTGGCTCTGCCTGTCGTATGGAAGTTTACCTTAAAAAAACCAAGTTTTTGTGTGTCTCTAGATTTCCTTTACTAAAATAATGGGGCTATCGTTTTGGATATATTCAATAAACATGGGAAAAGTAACAACATTATGATATGTGGAATATTTTTAAATGAATAGATTTAATTTATTTAGCTTAATTATCCTTAAAACATTTTTGAGTATATGTATAATAAATTTGAATTTCCAAAGAAAAAAGGACTATCGTTTAATGATTACCATTAATATTCTTTTTGAAAATTATACATGATTGGTCCCCATCGACGGCGATAGTACAATTATTACCTCTCAGCGGAAATACCTACACTCATTATTTTCACCTACGCTGACAGTTGAGGTCGACCTCTACAATAATGAGGGGAGTGGACGTTCGACACATTTTCCTATAATATTGTAATGATTGTAATAAATGGAAAACCCACATTTTTATATACTCACCATTCTTTGATTATTTTTTCTATATTTGTTAATATTTCCTCCAAGATGGTCTAACCAAATCTGCAAGAAGGAATGATAGTCATTCTCATTTTCTCACAAAATGATGGGTGGCCAAAGTGTTCACAGGGAGCCAACATTACTACAGGTAACTGAGAAGGCTAGAAAAATTCTACACCATCTAGGATGGATGGAGTACTTCAACTGGTTGCAAGGATATGATATGAACATCACGCTTGAATTCTTTCAGAATTTGGAGGGAGAAATCTCCATGGTTCGAGATATACGAATTCCAGTTACTTTGTAAATTATAGAAAAGGTTACAAGTCTCCCTAACTCAAGCATTCAATGGATAGGAAAATATTCAACACTCAAATAAGTTGTAGAATCCTTTGTAGACCCTGGAGGGGAATTGGATAAAAAGGGAAATAGAATTAACCCTAGCACCCTCAGCGAATCATGGAAAGAACTTGCAGGGGTAATTCAAAGGTACATCACCTATGATGGACGATACGATGTAATCATACCATACCACCTCAAATTGTTAGCGACACTCAAACAAATGTTAGTAATCAATCTACCTTTTTTTCTGACTTCCATGTTACATGAGTTTTTTTTAAGAACACAAAAATCCAAGGATCATGTTACTATCATCATCCACCATGGATTAGTTAAAATGATAGTAAATAAGGCTCTGAGCCAAACACAATTAACGTGGGTGATCTTATTGATACCAATAGACCTATGCAATCAAAACAACCTAAATTATACCACGAAGATTCACCACAAGAAATTGAAGAGACATAGGGAGGGGAGACCACTACACAAATAGAAATTCCACCTCCTCAACTCAAAGCCGAGGCAGACCCTGTCCAAATTCAAAGGTTCATACCTCACAAACAGAGGCTCAAACCTCACAAACAGGGGCACTAACAAGAAAGATAAAAATAAAAATGAATGCTCCAAAAGCCCCCATTGAGAGAAAGAGGAGAAGAAGATGAAAAACAAACCCTGAAGAGATCCAGAACATAAAAAAACAACTTGAATAAATCCAAGACTTTACAGAACAATCCTTACAGGAAAATGTTCAGTAAATTGAGCACACAGAACAAACCTCACAAGGAAACAATCAAGAAGATACCGAGCCAGCATTGGAGCACCTGACAGAACAATTTTTGAAAAGATATGAGGTAGAAATAGCTCAGGTTTTAGGGAGCTTAGGGGCCTCAATTGATAGAGATAAAATAGAAGAATATCAAGAACAAGCCTCTTCTTCAAAACCTACTAAATACTTCCCTGATATTGAAATGTCATTCCCAGAGGCCAAAACACAGGAAGAACCTCATCCCGAGGCAAGAAATCCTCTTGAACATACATAGTACTTGGAAGGAACAAAGGAACAACCATATACTAATCAGAATGAAGAATGCCTTGAGACCCCTTACAAACAAAAAGAAGGCAAAAACCATAAGAGAATTAGAAAGATGAAAAAGGAGAACAAGTTGTTAAAGAGAAAGGATAAAAAAGTTGAAGTATTAAAGCAGAAGGTTGGAAAACTTATAGAAATTATTAAAGAATTAAGAAAGAAGCTAGAACAAGAAAACAAGTCCCACAAAATAAATAAATAAAAAATACCCAGAGTGCAAGGAAGGAACCCTCTTCCTAAAAGAATAGTCACTACAAACTCTGCGGGAACACTGAAAAATCCTAAAGAAATAAAAGTAGAGGATGCAGTAGCACAGAGTGAGGAAGTAATTCATTTAGAAATAGTTGATGCTGAGGTGTAGATAGATACCCTAGTCTCAAAGGAAATAGCTCAATCCCTTTGATCAAGATGCCACCATTAGGAGATTGGAGGAAGAATTGATGCAGTCCCAACAAAGCTTGATTCTAAACATAAATGAATTTATGACTATGGAAGAACATCAAGCATCTCAATCTCAAGAACATAGTGTTATCATTGATAGACTAGAAGTAGAGCTTATACAAGCCTAGAAAGCATTAACTCAATCCATATATGAGATGGGTGCTATGGAAGAATATCAAGCATCTCAGTCTAGGGAACAAGATGCTATGATTGGTAGGCTAAAGGTAGAACTGGTACAAGCAAAACAAGAATTATATCAATCCATAGATAGATGATCACTATGGTTGAACATCAAATGGTTATTAAACAACTAAAGGTTATGTCATAAACAAAAAGTGAAACATACGCCGAGCTTACCAGAGCCCAAGGGAAGGTGAAGAAAATACAAAGCCAATTTGAAAAATCTTTGGATCAAATCAAGGAGATTTGTGATGGTTACTCTGATGCAATCAACTACAGATCCCATGCCACCAATTATAGCCTATTATTGTTGGAATGTTACCTATTCTTAAGGGTAAAATCCATCAAAGAAGGTAAGCCAATTACATTTTCCACTGTCCCTGAGTTCATTTCATGTTTTAGAGAGAAGGTACAATACTTTCTATGTGAATTATACTTCCATAACTTCATTTTGGAAGATGACAGGAAAAATAACCTTGGTCCCTTTATTTGATACATTGAGTTCTAGACATTCCTGTCCTTCACTATAAACCAAGTCAGATGGGGCAAATCCCACAAGAATTTTGTAAAGAGGGAAACTGGGTTAGATCTTTGGATCAAAGGAGAGCCCCTAAAGTCCTTTCCAACCATTATGCGACATAGAACCTTTATGAAAATGAGGGGGGGGGGTCACATAATCTATATCCCCCATCCATCGATAGGTTATTCATTCAAGCATCATATATTTTAGAGAACTCAAAGAAGAAGCCCTTGCTGCTTCTAAGGTGAGATTGGATGCATCCTCCAACGAAGTCAAAAGTAGGGAACCCTTGGTGTACAAGAATTTCATTGCAGCTACCTTATGAATAGAAAGGTATTCTAGAATGCTCTAGGAGGAAGGACCTACTTGGATTGGGTGCAGGTATAATCCCCCTATAATATGGTTTCCTCCATAAAGTTACCAGCAGGATTATCAAATTAATAAGAAGAGGGAGGATGTTGCTTTTGTAGAGCTCAAAAGAAGTAATGGATTCAAGAGACCTGGTGAACCAATTTTCCCTCCTTACAACATCAGTTCTTTACATGTAAGATCTCAACTTGCACGAGGGCATGCAAGAAGGTAAGATAGGGGGCATGTTGGGTTATGAAAAAGGTACAAATATCCTCCTTATTCCTAGAGTTCATGATATAATCTTGATTGACTTTTCTGTTAATTAGGGACAAATAGGATAGAAAATGATTAATATGTCTTTAGTGATATTATTAAAGTTATATTGAATAAATTCTAAAATATGATTGGAATTGTTTGATTCTATTACAGGTTTGGATAAAATATCAAAGGAGATATTGAAAGATGCGTGAGCTACTTGAGGTTGAGGAATTTTTCCGCAAAGAAGTTTTAAAGATGATTGGTTTTCTATATTGTAACTCTAGAACAGTAAAGCAATCCTGAGGATCTCTCGATCCTCAGGATGGATAGATTTACTCATATTATTGTATATATAGAGCATAATAGATCTTGAAAATACAATCTAAGAATTGTGTTCTAGTATTCAGAACTCATAATTACTCTGCACATGCAGTTTTTGTTAATGTTGTACCAACTATGAAATCAATAAAAGCTTTGATCATTTTCACCATTCCTACATACTAAGTTTCTAGTAGCAGTGCTTCTGAGGACCAAGGGCCCGGTCTAAAGGAGCTACTATCTCAAGCTATGATTGTAGTAGTTTTCTTTATGTTTTTTGATTCAATTATCTTTTGCAATAGTTAAGACAAATGCATAAGTGTGTTAATGATTTTATGTTGTTTGTGTACATAAGATAGACATTTCTCTCGAGTGTTAATGACTGTTGTTCCAACTTCCATGATTGTAGTTTGCTTCTTGATAGTTCCTCACATTTTCATACGTGCTACTCCTTTTACTTAGATTCACATTTGTTGTTCATTTCAATTAAAGTACAATTGTGATTCATTTCAGTTAAAGTTACAATTATTTTCCCTTTCCGTCAAGTTATATTTGTTGTCCCTTTTGATTAGATTACAAATTGTTTTTTCTTTCCATATGATAGATTAATTCTCTATTTCCTTTCCAACAATTCAATTCATAGTTAATAGTTAATTCTGAAAGTCTTTACTTAGATTCAATCATTGCTTCTTAGTTAAATGAATTCAACAGATTAGTTAGTTCCCTTTCATTCACAACATGTTAGTAATTAGATTTCAATTATGTTAAGTAAGATCTTAGTCTTAGAATCTTTCATGAACATTTGAGGAGCTTGATTGTGGATAAACTCAGGTTTTCTTTAACTATGCGATTTTATCCTCTACAAGCTATCTGCATAGATTTTGTTGATATTCTTGAGATAAAAGACGAATCCCCGGGTTGATAAATTAATTTTAAACTAAGGCTATTTTTAGACATGTTTAGAGTCCAACACTAGCCATCACATGATTTGAATTATGTGTTTGTTTGTTACTTGGTTGTCTCATTCTTTCTTGTGGAAGATATTTATTCCTTGGGTGTCTTGATTGCTCATGTCTAAATCTTAACGAACAATTTATAGCTTTGTGGCCAAAGTTAAAACTGCAAAAGAAATATCCATAGAAAAAATCTTTGTACTTGGAAAATGGTTGTCGTCTTTGAGCAGGTCAATTTCTTCCATGCTGATGATTTCCTTGAGAAGAAGGTGTATTATTTATTTGTTCTACAAATTCAGTTTTGCTACCTTTTTCTTCACTCCTCCTTGGTAGATGATTATCTTCCTTTGTTTCTGTAGGTTTGTTGTTGTCAATGGTTGTAGATTTGAAAAACATTATGGATTCTTTGTTGCTTGGCTAATGATCCCTCTTCATATCCCAAACCAGTTTTCAACTTTGGATTCCTTGGTTGATTCAGAATAGTGGCTAATCCTTCTGAGGCTTTAATACTTGTCAGATTCTGATGATATAAGGCTTGGAATTTCTCTAGATATTTTTTGACAGACACTACTTCAGCTTCCAATTTTTCACCTTTTGTTTTTTCTTCCTTTAATTGTTGTGTGAGGATGTACTCAATCCTCTTAGTTTCTTGTAACTTAAATTCCAACAGAGAAATTTCTTCAGATGGTTCATTGCATGTTTTCTCATACTTGAGAAGTAATTGTTTTTGTTTTCTTTTATTTTCTCCGAGTTTATCAATCTCTTCCATGGCACTGCCAAGTTATCCTTCAAGATATACTACTACTTCACAATCAACAAAATCACTTCCTGTATCTTCAATTTTTAGATCTTCTAAGTATATTAGCATGAAATAATTTATTTTACTTTCAATAGAAGAGTCATTGACTTCATCATCTCAAGGATCCTCATCATTGTTTACACAAAGTCTTTTCTTCTTAAAATTATTATCTCTATAGACCTTCTTGTGTTTATGCTTTTCTTCATCATCATATGTCTGGTCCTTTCTTTTTGGGGGACACTTAGATGAAAAATGACCTATTTTACCATAGTTGAAACATTTGAAGGACAATTTACCTGTGTATTTTCCTAATCCTTTCGTCAGTCTTCTCACAAAATTTGCTTCAATCTCATCTTTATCGGATTCTGTGTTTTTCTCTTCTTTAAAGGATGCCTCTCTTGTAGTGGATTTACCTTTGGTGATACTCATTTCATAAGCAGTTAGGGTTCCAAGAAGTTGATCTAGTGTCAACGCTTTGAGATCAGTTATTTCCTCTATAGCAGAGACCTTTGAGTTAAATCTATTAGGAAGAGATCTTCTGTGTTTTTCTCTTCTTCACTCCTCCTTGCTAGCTGATTATCTTCCTTTGTTTCTACAGGTTTGTTGTTGTCAATGGTTGTAGATTTGAAAAACATTATGGATTCTTTGTTGCTTGGATAACGATCCCTCTTCATATCCCAAACCAGTTTTCAACTTTGGATTAATTTGTTGATTCATAATAGTGGCTAATCCTTCTGAGGCTTCAATACTTGTCAGATTCTGATGATATAAGGCTTGGAATTTCTCTAGATATTTTCTGACAGACACTACTTCAACTTCCAATTTTTCACCTTTTTTTTTTCTTCCTTTAATTGTTGTGTGAGGATGTCCTCAATCCTCTTAGCTTCTTGTAACTTAAATTCCAACAGAGCAATTTCTTCAGAAGGTTCATTGCATGTTTTCTCATACTTGAGAAGTAATTGTTTTTGTTTTATTTTATTTTCTCCGAGTTTATCAATATTTTCCATGGCACTGCCAAGTTATCCTTCAAGATATACTACTACTTCACAATCAGCAAAATCACTTCCTGTATCTTCAATTTTTAGATCTTCTAAGTATATTAGCATGAAATAATTTATTTTACTTTCAATAGAAGAGTCACTGTCTTCATCATCTCAAGGATCATCATCATTATTTACACAAAGTATTTTTTTCTTAAAATTATTATCTCTATAGAACTTCTTATGTTTATGCTTTTCTTCATCATCATATGTCTGGTCCTTCCTTTTTTGGGGACACTTAGATGAAAAATGACCTATCTTACCATAGTTGAAACATTTGAAGGACAATTTACTTGTGTATTTTCCTAATCCTTTTGTCAGTCTTCTCACAAAATTTGCTTCAATCTCATCTTTATCAGATTATGTGTTTTTCTCTTCTTTAAAGGATGCCTCTCTTGTAGTGGATTTACCTTTGGTGATACTCATTTCATAAGAAGTTAGGGTTCCAAGAATTTGATCTAGTGTCAACGCTGTGAGATCAGTTATTTCCTCTATAGCAGAGACCTTTGAGTTAAATCTATTAGGAAGAGATCTTAATATTTTCTGTGTTTTTCGCTTCTTCACTCCTCCTTGGTAGCTGACTATCTTCCTTTGTTTCTGTAGGTTTGTTGTTGTCAATGGTTGTAGATTTGAAAAACATTATGGATTCTTTGTTGCTTGGCTAACGATCCCTCTTCATATCCCAAACCAGTTTTCAACTTTGGATTCCTTTGCTGATTCAGAATAGTGGCTAATCCTTCTGAGGCTTTAATACTTGTCAGATTTTGATGATATAAGGCTTGGAATTTCTCTAGATATTTTCTTACAAACACTACTTCAGCTTCCAATTTTTCACCTTTTGTTTTTTCTTCCTTTAATTGTTGTGTGAGGATGTCCTCAATCTTCTTAACTTCTTGTAACTTAAATTCCAATAGAGCATTTTCTTCAGATGGTTCATTGCATGTTTTCTCATACTTGAGAAGTAATTGTTTTTGTTTTCTTTTAGTTTCTCCGAGTTTATCATTCTCTTCCATGGCACTGCCAAGCTATCCTTCAAGATATACTACTACTTCACAATCAGAAAAATCACTTCCTGTATCTTCAATTTTTAGATCTTCTAAGTATATTAGCATGAAATAATTTATTTTACTTTCAATAGAAGAGTCACTGTCTTCATCATCTCAAGGATCATCATCATTGTTTACACAAAGTCTTTTCTTCTTAAAATTATTATCGCTATAGACCTTCTTGTGTTTATCCTTTTCTTCATCATCATATGTTTGGTCCTTTCTTTTTGGGGGACACTTAGATGAAAAATGACCTATCTTACCATAGTTGAAACATTTGAAGGACAATTTACCTGTGTATTTTCCTAATCCTTTCGTTAGGTTTCTCACAAAATTTGCTTCAATCTCATCTTTATCGGATTCTGTGTTTTTCTCTTCTTTAAAGGATGCCTCTCTTGTAGTGGATTTACCTTTGGTGATACTCATTTCATAAGAATTTAGGTTTCCAAGAAGTTGATCTAGTGTCAACTATTTGAGATCAGTTATTTCCTCTATAGAAGAGACCTTTGAGTTAAATCTATTAGGAAGAGATCTTAATATTTTCTATGTTTTTCTCTTCTTCACTCCTCCTTGGTCGCTGATTATCTTCCTTTTTTTCTGCAGGTTTGTTGTTGTCAATGGTTGTAGATTTGAAAAACATTATGGATTCTTTGTTGCTTGGCTAACGATCCCTCTTCATATCCCAAACTAGTTTTCAACTTTGGATTCCTTTGCTGATTCAAAATAGTGGCTAATCCTTCTGAGGCTTTAATACTTGTTAGATTCTGATGATATAAGGTTTGGAATTTCTCTAGATATTTTCTGACAGACAATACTTCAGCTTGCAATTTTTCACCTTTTGTTTTTTCTTCCTTTAGTTGTTGTGTAAGGATGTCCTCAATCCTCTTAGCTTCTTGTAACTTAAATTCCAATACATCAATTTCTTTAGATGGTTCATTGCATGTTTTCTCATACTTGAGAAGTAATTGTTTTTGTTTTCTTTTATTTTCTCCGAGTTTATCAATCTCTTCCATGGCACTGCCAAGTTATCCTTCAAGATATACTACTACTTGACAATCAACAAAATCACTTCTTGTATCTTCAATTTTTAGATCTTCTAAGTATATTAGCATGAAATAATTTATTTTACTTTCAATAGAAGAGTCACTGTCTTCATCATCTCAAGGATCATCATCATTGTTTACACAAAGTCTTTTCTTCTTAAAATTATTATCTCTATAGACCTTCTTGTGTTTATGCTTTTCTTCATCATCATATGTCTGGTCCTTTCTTTTTGGGGGACACTTAGATGAAAAATGACCTATCTTACCATAGTTGAAACATTTGAAGGACAATTTACCTGTGTATTTTCTTAATCCTTTCGTCATTCTTCTCACAAAATTTTCTTCAATCTCATCTTTATCGGATTCTGTGTTTTTCTGTTCTTTAAAGGATGCCTCTCTTGTAGTGGATTTACCTTTGGTGATACTCATTTCATAAGCAGTTAGGGTTCCAAGAAGTTGATCTAGTGTCAACACTTTGAGATCAGTTATTTCCTCTATAGCAGAGACCTTTGAGTTAAATATATTAGGAAGAGATCTTAATATTTTCTGTGTTGTTCTCTTCTTCACTCCTCCTTGGTAGCTGATTATCTTCCTTTATTTTTGCAGGTTTGTTGTTGTCAATGTTTGTAGATTTGAAAAACATTATGGATTCTTTGTTTCTTGGCTAATGATCCCTCTTCATATCCCTAACCAGTTTTCAACTTTGGATTCCTTTGCTGATTCAGAATAGTGGCTAATCCTTCTGAGTCTTTAATACTTGTCAGATTCTGATGATATAAGGCTTGGAATTTCTCTAGATATTTTCCGATAGGCACTACTTCATCTTCCAAATTTTCACGTTTTGTTTTTTCTTCCTTTAATTGTTGTGTGAGGATGTCCTCAATCCTCTTAGCTTCTTGTAACTTAAATTCCAATAAAGAAATTTCTTCAGATGGTTCATTGCATGTTTTCTCATACTTGAGAAGTAATTGTTTTTGTTTTATTTTATTTTCTCCGAGTTTATCAATCTCTTCCATGGCACTGCCAAGTTATCCTTAAAGATATACTGCTACTTCACAATCAGAAAAATCACTATCTGTATCTTCAATTTTTAGATCTTCTAAGTATATTAGCATGAAATAATTTATTTTACTTTCAATAGAAGAGTCACTGTCTTCATCATCTCAAGGATCATCATCATTGTTTACACAAAGTCTTTTCTTCTTAAAATTATTATCTCTATAGACCTTCTTGTGTTTATGCTTTTCTTCATCATTATATGTTTGGTCCATTCTTTTTGGGGGACACTTAGATGAAAAATGACCTATCTTACCATAGTTGAAACATTTGAAGGAAAATTTACCTGTGTATTTTCCTAATCCTTTTGTCAGTCTTCTCAGAAAATTTGCTTCAATCTCATCTTTATCGGATTCTCTGTTTTTCTCTTCTTTAAAGGATGCCTCTCTTGTAGTGTATTTACCTTTGTTGATACTCATTTCATAAGAAGTTAGGGTTCCAAGAAGTTGATCTAGTGTCAACGCTTTGAGATCAGTTATTTCCTCTATAGAAGAGACCTTTGAGTTAAATCTATTAGGAAGAGATCTTAATATTTTTTGGACTAGAAAAGATTCATCTATAGTTTCACCTAAACCATTCATACTGTTGACAATTTCTTATATATGCAAGAAATAATTACTAATAGTTTCATCTTCATCCATCTTTAACTACTCAAATTTCAGTCTATGAGTCTGAAGTTTTGCATCTTTCACCTTTCCATTACCTTCATAACTATTTATCAACTTGTCCCACTTAAATTTTTTAGAATCAAAGTGCATGAATTTGAAAAACTCGACTTCTGCAAGTCCATTGAGGATGCAATTCATTTCTTTTTCATTAAAGGTAAAAACCACCTTATCATATTTTGACACCAAGACTACAGGCTTCACATATCCAGTTTCAATGACATCCTAAACATCAACACCCAGGGACATTAAATATGTTCTCATCCTTATTTTACAGAAGGAAAAGTTTGTTCCATCAAACAAAGGGACCCTATTAGTTGAACTTCCTTCATGAATATTCATGATCAAGCTTATTGATATACTTTTGATCAAAGGAACCGACTCTGATACCAATTGTTGGAAAAATAACTGAGAGGGTGGGGGTGAATATATATATATATAAGCTTGAAACATTCCAAGTTCTTTTATAAATCTTTCTAGATTATTATTTAATGTGTTGATGATAAATTAGCATGCATAGATATACAATATTTGATCAATATCACAGAATACATAGAGACACTAATTTTCCTAAGGAAACCCATAAAGGGAGAAAACCTCTTCTTATTAGGATGTCAATCAAGCTCCAACTTTCATGTACATCACAATATTTGAGAACCAACTCAAGTATGAGGCTACAACCTATGATAGCAAGCTACAACTTGCAGAGAGCACCAACTTTCATATTTATCTAGCACCCACTCGAAGGAAGCACCAACTCCCTAAATGTTCCAACACCAATTGGATGGAAGCACCAACTTCTAGTCACATATGAATAGACCTATATAACAAATAATATTGGTTCTCCCTTGCACCACCCTACTACCCTGGTTTTTCTGGTTGCAACCAGATGGAAGCTGCAATTCCCTATCTTCAAGCACCCACTTGAAACTCTGAGGAAAATAGTCCTCCTTAGCACCACCCTACCACCTTGATTGAATCTTTGTTACAAAAATTTATTACAGTGATACAGTTTTTGTTAATGGATTACCAATATCATCATTGTTCTACTATATTGCTCTGCTCTACCTACATCAGTCTATTCGTTCTTGCATCATCTTGCGCTTTTTGTTCTTATGATCTATCTCTACATGTGCACCTCAACATTCTCTTCTACGCACATGAATTACAATTGAATACACCTCTTCTCTTCTCTGTTCTGCGTTTATTTATCATGCCAATTCCTCTGCTAGATCATGCATGGAACTCTTTGTCCTCTCTGGCAGTTAAAGTCTTTGACACTTTTCCATATGTCAATTATCTATATGATGAGTCTTCATTCCATTGGTAGTTATCTAGAGATTCTTCATCTCCTTTAGAGATCACCCTGAAGTTCTTTGAATTCTCTAGAAGATACCATCACTCCGTTCTGGCAGTTAGAGAGAGAATATCAACGTGCTCATCCCTTTGGTTCCTTTTCCCTTCCTAAGAAAACTAAATAGTGGGCACTAGATTTTCTGGCTAATCCCCTTCCTTTCACGTGATCACGAACTTTGATCAGATGCCTATCCAAAAGGATCTTCATGACTTTGAGAATCAGATATTCTATTGCGAGTCACCTCGAATCTCCCAACTCTCGAAACTATGAGGTAGAGCCTAGAGATGCTATATCCTTCCCCTATTCACCTCTGATGTGACCAGTGGTCGTGACCACATGATAATCAAGAAATCTCTTCAAAAATTCATGCTTTGGATATTCTGTTGTGAGATACCCTAACTCTCTGAACTCTTTAACTCTGAAGTACATCGTGCCATATCAACGGTCCAAGACCCTCAGTGATCCGATGGTCCAGATATCCTCTTCGTACTTCAAGAATTCATGACTCATGATGTCGGAAGTTAGAGCACCTCCTTTCTTTGATGTCTGAACTCCCGAACTCCAAATTTTCTTGTGCCAGATCAATGGTCCACTACATTCCTCGATCAACAACTATGATCACATTCATGAACTTGAAATTCACAAGTTTTTGCTTCTCCTATATATGATTTCTCAATTTTCTAATCAGCTTAATATTGATCTCTCACCATGTGTCCTACCTAAATGGTCATACAAGATTCCTTCGCACTTCGAGACTTCTCACTTTGAAATGTCAGAAGTTATCACTTCCTTTCTTTCATTTCCCAATTCCTGATTCTATGCTCTCATCCGATCAACATCCCATGACTTTCCTCGATCCAATGGTCCAAATCTTCACAGTGCTCGATCCGACGACAACTTTTGCTCCTCCTCTTGAGCTTACGATTTCTTCTAACTTAGAAGATTTTATAAGTATTCAAATGCTTTGACCTTTGTTCCTCCTATGAGTTTGTCTCTTGGACCTCGTCTGCACTTCTGGAAGGCATTGTCCCTTATGAGATTTCTCTCCAATGTAATGGTAAATCATCTATCTATTCTGAGATTTTGACTTTGTTCATATTATCAAAGGGTTTTGATCCTTTGTACCTCAATTTCCTTTCTACTGCACTCTTGGCAGTCTTGTACTCATCCTCCTAAGCTTGTAGACAACAATTCCCAATGGTATCATCATTTTTTCCCGCTGTTCATCATTTCTAGCAATATGACATCATCGTTCTTGTTCTTGCCATCAATGAATAGCACACTCTTCCTGTAAACATGCCAACAAACCATGCCCAACTAAGCGACCAACTACTCAGATGGGGGGTGCGCACAAGAATATGAAGGTGCATAGAAAAACTCCAAAATAAACAATCATGGAGGATGATGCATAAATGATATCCCAATTGGTCCAGGATAGAACATATAAGGATTTTGAGAATGTTTTTCACTACAAGGACGAAATTCAAGAGGAGCTCACAGACATGCGACAGTTCCTCAAGCAGATCGAGGAAGCAGAGGCATCCAACAACAACATTGAAACAGGGCCATCAACATCACATATAGGAAGAGAACCTGAAGAAAGTGAGAGGGATGTTTCAAATTACACCCAACATGATGTGCATGGAAAAAATCATGAAGGAAACACACCTAAAGTACTTGGCTCAATTACAGTTCGTATTGTCGCGCATACCAACCAAGGATCTATATAAACTACAGGTTAGTGTTACCTAGGAAGTACAGTCTTGTGCACGCACATACACGAATGGATTTAAGAAGGCAGAGGATAAACAAGATGAGATGGAATTGATATATGAGAAGACCAAGATAGATACCAAATAGGAAAGGGAATGCATGAACAAATTGGAAAAACAAGTGGTTGAAGCTTACGAGAAGATTCCAAAGACTATGCAGAGGGGTGAAATCACAACAATAGAGAATATTGATCATATTGTGCAGAAAATTGATCAATATCAGTAGGATATCAATAATATCCATGAGCAAATCACACCTACCAGTCCACCGGAGGTAAGGGAAAAAAGGAAGCAAGGGGAAACAAAGAACATACATGAGATATAATGACAGGTCCATGTAGTGGCCGACCTATTCGACAAAGAATTACAACTCTAGAAAAATATGGAAGAGGATCAACAGGTCCAATAGTGGGACAAGGAAGAAGAAAGGATAAACACAACTATCAAAGACCTCAAGCAGAGGAAAAAGACAATTTCCATCATGGAGCATGTCAAAGGGGCATAGGATATGAAGAGACTATAGGAATAAATCAACACTACCTAGATGCATAAGAAGCAGTGCCAGACTCAAATGGAACCACTCCAGGAGTGAGTAGCAGAGCTCATTACATAGGTAGAGGAAGCCAAGAAATATATGGTATATACCTAGGAAGAGTGTGCAAGGTTGAATGTGCATATAGTAGACGCACTCAAGGAGAAGACTGCACAAGCTCAAAAACAAGTAGAAGATATCATGTAGAAGTTCCAGGCGATCACCAGGGAGATTGGTGAATATCACAAAGGATAGGTGGGTCGGGATGAGCCACATGTCAGTGTTAGGGGCCTGTTGGAAGCATGCCAAAGAGGAAATAAAGGTTATTTTGGGAAAGAAGGCATGCATGAGGGAATCAACAACTGGAAGGAAGAGCAACATGCATCCATGCATGGAAGACCTAATGATGTTAGGGTTAGGGTTTTTGCAATATATTTTAATGGTTTGTGAGCCATAAACATATAAATATATATACCTAGGTCTCATAGAAGAGGGAGCAAAGAGAGGAGAGACATAGAGACCAGAGTTAGACAAGATATAAAGAGTCTAGAGAATGAATCCAATTTTGATAGCTAGTTGTAATGTTTTTCTATACGACCTAATCTTGTAAGTTGTTGAGTTGGAGAGGAGTAAGGAGGGTGGATCTTGAGGTTTAGATCACAGGATGAGGATCCTGGTGCGATCTAGTCTACCTCATAATAGATCTCGACCCATCTGGAAAGATTTGTAAAGAGCGCGATGCTATGGTTTTGTAACTGCTATAATAAAAAATCTTGAGAGCCAGATCTTTATGGACGTAGCCTAGGAGGGGGTGAACCATGGTAAAACCCATGTTATGTGATTGAATTCATATGTTTCTTTACTGTCTTCAGTAGTTTTTGTTATGTTAAATAAATTAATTGATTATATTTCATGCATAATCATGAATGACACTTTATTGTGTTAATAAGTTAAAATAGAACTCTGAACGCACATTTCTCAGATCTCCACTCAATCCTGGACTCCAAACACATGAGTATTGCAACCACCAATTAAGACTATCTCGAGCGAGATTGCATAGTGCACTCCATTGTAACATCCCGCTCTGGCGCACTCAGACCACTTATTTTTGAGGACACTTGCTCGCAAGTGATCTGGACCCTTTTGATGTTGGACCTTATATATTTGATTATGATGAGATTGACAGATGATATGATGTGTTACTATTCATGTAGACGGGTGCTATTGACTCAGTTTATTGAGTGTGCAGGTTTGTGACCTTGAGGATGCGGAGGCATCGGTAGACCCCCTTGGACTCTGGGCTGAGTCAGGGAGTGTGCTTTTGGGTTGATTTGTTTATTATGATGTTGATTTGATGTGATGATTTGATGACGACATTCTGACATGATTATTGGTGATGCAGGCTGACGATAG
>JZKD02S1671985.1:32107-42684 GCA_000966675.3 Picea glauca
GGCCTATCGCAAAAATAACCGGTGCGATAATGCTTATGGATGGGAGGAACATCTCACATTTGAATCCAATTGTGTAACCGTTATTTAAAAAGATAAGTATTTGGTTTAATGTATTTATGATTATTGTATGTTGTGTATTTCACTGCTACCATGTTGTGTTTATTTAATGAATTCTCTAGATGTTTAATTCTAAATACTTTAATGTAAATTGTATGATTGTTTTGGTCATATTGTGTACATAATAAAACATATAGCAAGATAGAGAACACTGGTATCAGAGTTGTGATTATTTATAGTGAATTTGAGGGAAGTTGGTGAAATTTTCTAGTGACCCATCAACCCAAGGAGCATAGGGGTGGTGTTGACGTGGACAAGACGCCCTTCAACAGACATGGGTACTCCTCGGTATGAGGTCCCAATTAGACTTCAAAACATTTTGATTAGGAGACCCATCTGGACTCTGGCCCAACTTTCATTACTAGTATGAGGGTGAGTGAATGGTTTAATGCAAAGGAATACAAATTAAAACTAAGCTAATTGTTGAAAAAAATATATTCTATCCTAGGTAGGAGCAATAACATTAACAAATGAACTAATCCAGATTATTTTTGAAACAAAATGAAAGAAGACATATTACAATGAAGTGCACATAAATATTACCAGAAATAGAGAAATACAATGATACATGATTTTATTAATGAAATAAATGTATAGAGGATGTAAAAATCTAGAGTGAAATACTCACTAGAATGGTCGAAACTTATCTCTGAGAAGAGATGTGACGACTACGATCATTCACAAGAAGATGCATACAATGAGACTTTGAAGGCATTTTTATAATAAACATGAATTCCAAAACCCTAGACATCCAAAAACCTAACCCTAGGATATGAAGCGCCAAAATTCATGTGGGCCCCGTTGGGGTAAGTTAGTACATCAACTTCCCGGGGTCGTAACTTTTGCACATGACCTCCTTTTTAGGTGTGTGATATCCCATTAGAAAGGTATTTTTGAGAACTACACATTATGACATCAAAATCTAACAATGTCTATAGTTTGACTGTGGAAATCCAATAAAACACTGTTTAGGGCCCCAAAATGGACCTGGAAGTACATAAAGATTTTCTAACATGAAAACTTCCAAAATAAGCCAGTTGGAATAGGTGGGAAACCACTATTATCCACTTGGATGCTGTGTAGGGCTTCGAGACAACCCTGTAAGTGAAGAAACCACAATTACAAAGAAATGTCCCCATGACAGAGAAACATGTTGAATTGAAAACTGCCAAGATGAGCCAGTTGGAATTTGGAACAGGTGGGTGGCCACCAATATCCACCTGGATCATGAACGGACCTAAGCATTGGTAATACCTACATAAATCCTTCACTTATATAGTTGTAACAAAGGGATAAAGACTAATAACATATACATATGAAGACATAATCAGATAAGTCTTATATATAAATCCATACATACAAATATGCTCATCATCTCGGAAGGATTCGTTAAAAGAGAACAATGATAAATGTAAATATTTATCTATTAAAAACAAAAAAAAAGTCTATTCACTAGTACAAAATGGGTAATTAGTGACTACGTGACCAAAAAATTTAGTCACAATAGTTTTATACTATCGAATTTGAGCAATTTTAAGTGAGAACTAAAAATGATTACTTAAATTACCAATTTAATCTAGGGACAAAAAATATGACTAGATAACAACTACATGAATATGAATTAGTAGCATTTTTTCCGATGAGTTGACATAATAACATAACTTGCATTCCCTCATGCTTAGGAAACTCTAACTCGCATTTCACTCAACTTAATGCTAGCCACCACTAGAAACATATATTGTTATAAATTACCAGATGTTTATTTTATTTTATCCAAGTTAATTCAACTAGCATCAAATATTAATATAATTGGATCAAGTGGTTGATCATTGTACATTTCATCTTCAATCAACTTTGTACCTACATAATAAAATTTAACATCACCAAATTGATGTATATTGACATTGATACCCCTAACTAGTTTGACATGGGATATTAAGGGAATATGCCACATTAACGATATATTTACCCTACCTTCTATATTCATGCCTTTAACTTGCAAAGAGAAAACACATATACTTACATTGTACTTATTATAAATGTTTTTATTTTATTTTATTTTATCACTGGTGGAATCAACAACTGGGTTAGTCTCATATTGGTGTGACACAGACACTTCCATGTGCCACATGTATGCCCCTTCCACATGCACGAGTAAATCAAGGGGATTTGAACTCAAAACCTCATCGAACATAACATTTCATATCACGACACTTGCCAATTGAGATGCCCACGGGAGCTTACTTATTATAAATGTTATAATATTAGATATTATTAAATTAATACACAGATAAACATATAGGCTATAATAATATATTAATAGTTATATATTAACTATAATATATCATAGATAATTTATATTTAATTGTAATATATTCTAGTTATATTATAATATATAATTATAATATCTCTATCTAATTTATGTATCAGTATATAATTTAGTATATTCTTATATAGTTATATAATAGTATATGGTTCATATATATAGAAATACACATTATATTTGTAATATAATAATATAATAAAATAATAAAAAAAATACAAAACAACAAAAACATAAAAAAAACTTAATTGGACCTGAACAAAACCATAAAACCTACTTGCACTAAACCACGAAACCATGTTCAACCATGGAAGCATGTGTGATTTTAGCATGAAATTGAAGATCTTGAGGCTTTCGCGGGAAGGGGTCGATCATTTTGTACTAATTATTTTCTCTCAAATTAGTTAACTTGCCATTTTGTTGGTTTTCTAGTTAATCATTATGGAGTGGAACAATTTCAGGGCCATGGTTTTCATTTCCTTCCTGTCCACCCCACATATCTCCCGGTTTTCGAACTCACAATGACTTAATTTACCAGATTTCCCACATCCTCATACTTTTATTCTCAACTTCCCATTTTCTTAAGAGCCTCTCTCATAATTTCCAGGTCAACATACCACAATATGAGCTTGTTGGTCAGAATTCTCTCATCCCTACAACCACAACAACAAAATTTTAAGGAACTTGAACTCAAACAATGGTCGTATCCTTAGATTGGATGTATTTTTTTCAATACTATCAAAACGCTGGGATTCACACCATTGAAAACAATCTAGAATCGCTTATGGCTCATTTCTAATATCTGTTGTTGGAAAGAGGGAGAATTAAGGGTTTATTTATTTTTATTTGGTAGTAGGTTTGTAAGGTACTAGATGTAATATAATAATAAGAATAAGAAGAAAAAAAATATTGCAGCAAACACCAGTGGAACAACAAAATATAGAGAATCACAACACTAAAAATGATATCTTTATTGATAGAAATTTAAGTTCACTTATCATTTCAAGGGGGAAACATCTAAAAGAGTAGAGCTCTATTACAATAATTCTCAACACAATATTTTTTCATGACTTCTACTATGTTTATACTAATTCTATCTTCTAAATATCATTCTAGAGGAGGATCCTTATAGAAGCATAGGTTTATATTAAGTTATTTTACATTAGACTTGTCCACATTATTAAATCGACCTTATTTATTAATGTTGGCCTTTATTACATGGAAAATATATTATTCTACCTACGTGAGGGGTTAGGGAGGTTAGGTCCCTAACATGACCTCCCCCTTGAAAAATAACCTTGTCCTCAATGCTTGAGATGAGGAAATTGTTCGAAAATGCTAGTCGGATCCTAGGTGGAATTTTTTGGTGGTGTATACTTCCACTGAACTAAAAAATCCTTGATGGCGTGCTAACAGAGATGAAAATCATGTTGGTCCAAGACTGATTATGGTTGCAACCAAACAAAACATTTTTCATCCAACTTTGGGACATTGGTTTGAGTCTGACACTTCATTCCAATCACTTTCCTTAAGAAAGAGACATGAAAAATAAGATGGAGCTTAGAGTGATTAGGTAGAGATAACTGGTAAGACATAGGCCCCACTTACTTGAGAATTGTATAAGGACCATAAATTTGGGGGAAATATTTTGACAGTGTTGAGCTTTGAGTGAATTATGCATATAAGGTTGTAGATGAAGAAACACCTTGTCCCCTTTAGCGAATTGACATTCAAAACGACCATGATCTGCTTGTTGCTTCATGTGATTCTGAACTAGGACCAATTTTTTTTTGAGTGTACAGAGAATGACCATGTAGACTATAAGACTGATGTCAACCTCCTAAACCTTGGAGACACCTGGCATGTATGAGAGAATTGATGGTGAATTTTTCTTGTAGAAAACTTCAAAGGGAGTCATCTGAGTGGCAATATGGTAAGATGTGTTGTATGATCATTCAACTAGGGGTAACCACTGAGCCCACTGATTTTTTCTGTCGGATGAAAAACACCACATATACATTTCCAAACACTTGTTGACAGGGTTTTCTACCGGTCTAGGGATGAGATGTGGTACTGAGATGCAATTAGGTTTCCTGGATTTTCAACAATTCTTGCCAAAAATTGTTGGTGAAAGTTCAATCCTAGTCAGAGACAATAGAATGAGGCATGCCATGGAGTTTGAATATATTATCCATAAAAAATTGAACCACTCTGGATGTGTTGAATGGACATTGAAGAGAAAAAAATGAACATATTTGGAAAGATGATCTACTACTACTATGATGATTGACTTATTTCTTGATTTAGGTAATCCAACAATGAAATCCATAGAAATATCCGTCCAAATAGTAGGTGGAAATGAGATTTTGTGGAGTGTGTTTGGATCTTTGACAATTTCACCCTTATTTCTTTAACACGTATCATATTCAACCAAAAAGGTGTGGATTCAATGTTTCATACCGTACTAGAAAAAATAAAAATTGACTCGTTCATAGGTTTTGGTAAATATTGGATGCCTAGTTGTGGCTGAAGTATGAAACTCAGAGAGAGTTTTGGATTTAAGCTTCAAATGTCTTCTTAAATACATATGAATTTATTGTAGGGAACCTTCTTCTTCGTATTTCCTTGAAATAGAATCAACAACCACATTTTATTTTCCTAAAGGAAATGAAATATACTTCAACCTTTCCTTAGACACATTTGAAAATATTTTTATCACTACTTTCCCCATATTTATATAATCTTCGAGACCTTCCATGCACCACTCTATTACTTTAAGTGAACTTGACTTAGAGAGGGAAGGAAGATGGGATCTCTGGACCACTCTCTCAACTACTTCAAACAAGTGGTAGCACTTGCTAAAATTTCCTTTAATATTATTCTTCAACTTTATGCAAGATGACTTCTAGTTTTCCTATGCCACAAGAGTACAACCAACCTCTTTCTTTTTCATTCTAGGCATATCTTCAAGAGCTTCCTTTTTCTCCTCTTGCCATTTTCTCATTTTATCAAAGCTTCTCTATTGTTCTTTCTTCTCCCACTTTACTTCGTTGGAAAAGCGAGAAGCTGTGAATAAGGATCCTATAAGACTTGACATATTTTAAATAACAACCTCTGAGATATGTTTAGTTCATCCTAAACCTGTGGAGATTTTCCTTTATCCTTGGATTTCCTTTTGGGAGGCACATTGATATTCTATGCTTCATCATAATAACTATATCAAACATTAGTAGTGTTATTACATATAACCAAAGTTCATCCATAATTATTTCCTTTATAAATAACAAGCATGATGGTTGAGATGAGCTTATAGGGAAAGGGAACTGTTTAACATATTAGCCTTTAAAGAATACAAAAGGCTTGAAGTTATTGAAATCATCTCCATGAGAACCTAGATTGTAAGGACCGTTTGGCCCTATTAATATCTCAATATTTATTTGGTGAGATAGAGACAAATGTTTCTAAAGGAGAGATTTCCCATACATTGGCATGAGTTCTAAATTCTGAAATGCAACTTCACATGATTAATTTTTTATATGCAAATGTTTTATTATAGGGTTTATCATAATGAAAAAAATTATAGGGTTGGTAGCTTCCCATGTAAAATGGAGTTTGGTTGAAAATATGAAGTATCCCATGATGATAGAATAATGCATAAGGGCATGAGCCTATAAGAAGAGAAATTGATAACCTCCTCCAAAGAGGAAAGCAATCAATATGGTAGAATATCATAATGCATAGAGGCATTAGTGTTATAGTGTCAATGTGTAATATCCCTAGGTAAATATTGAGGGTTTATGCTTTCTTTTTGTTGTACTTTAGACAAACAAGTTGTAGGTATAATATCTCACTAGAAATTTCAATAGATCATAATTCTTTTTTCATCAAATAGATCAAATGAAACCAATTGTTCATAAGATAAGACGCAGATTGGAAATGTTTATTATGACCATATCATAGCAATAACAAGGTTCTAATGGTTGTTTTAGCAGCTACAAATTTCCCTAAAAAAGAAACAACAGATGCTAAAACATGGGAATGTGACTGTTGTAAACAAATTTGTTGTTTTGTATGACTTGGACTGTTGTACTCTACAAACGTTTCTTTAGATGGTGTTGCCCAACATGTGGAAACCCTAGGGCACCCTCTTCCCAACTCTATTCGATCCTACCAATACCAAAATATTCTTCAACAAGGCGTTGTCCAGCTTTCCAGCTACTAGTGAGACTCCTTCCGGCCACTCGGTCTACCACAACTCCACCTTGAAACCCTCAGACCTGCATACTAGGAGATTGGTTCTCTCAATAAGAGACCTTATCTAACTTATATGGGGTTCGAAGCTCTTCCAATTGGACCTAATCCACAGATGGAGGGTTCGACCCTATTCCAAATGCATTGAAATGAGCTCGCACCCCCTTCAAAACCCCTCTTTCTACTGTTCCAGTAGGTTTGGCATGTAGAAGTTACTCAGAACAACCTTCCCATGGTTCAATCCCTTATCCAATTCTACAATCTAAAAAAGAGATGAATTTATAAAGAAGATAAAATGCATATATCTCCAATGTTGATCTAGGGCGAGCACAAGGTACCACTAAAACCCAACCAATAAACAAGGGTTTTGCCAAAACACTAAAAAGAACCTAAGACACAAGCCTTCAAGGAAAGAAATAAGATGCTCCATCGAAATTCTCATAAGGAAAATTGTACCTCCCCTCCTCCTTATATACTTTTTTTCCTTCACCTAACCCCCTTTTCCATTTTTCCACTTGGCAACTTAAGGTCACTTTTTCCCTAAGTTTGGTGGCATCAAGTCACTTTATCCCCTTTTTACTCCTTTTTTTCCTAATGCCGGCTTAAAATTATGACATTTCCTCCCTAGGTGGCATTAATCAACTCTATGGCTCCCCTTATTTGGGGATTATAGCCTATGGGGATCCCCCTAGGATATTACGTCCTCCCTCTAACAAGGTCAAATGGGAGGGGAAATTATTGTCCCCCCTCCTTGATATTTCTTGTCCTCAAGCAACTGCAATCCAGGGTGATGCAAAATTTTGTCTCCCTCCCATGCGGTGTCCTCTACTAGTAAATCCTTCCATATCACAAAGTACTCATTCATAGTCTTGTTCCTAAATATTTTCTCCCTAACTGGTAGAATCTTCTCACAGACCAAAATCAAGTGGCCCTTCTCATCCAATGGTGGTAAATCTATGGAAGAGACAAATTGTTGACCTAAATCCTTCTTGAGGCATGAAACATGGAACACATTGTGAGTCTTGCTAGCCTTCGATAACTCTAACTCATATGCCACCTCTTTAAATCTCTTGATCACCCTATACGATTCATAGAAATGTGGTTATATCTTCTCTATGCCACTCTTCTTCAAAGAAGACTATCGATATAGTTGAAGCCTTAGAAAAACTAGATCACCAACCTAAAATATACACTCCACCCTATCCTTGTATGCATATGTCTTTTTTTTATTATGTGTCATATGTAGGTTGTCCTTTAGAACCTTCAGAATGTACTGACTCTCTTATACCCAATCATTGGCTTTCAGAACCCTTCTCTCACCAAATTCTAACCCCACAAATGATGGTGCATCATAACCATACAATGCTCTATATGGGCTCATCCCGATAGACATGTGATGGGTAGTATTGTAGAAGCACTCACCAAGATACAACCACATGATCCACAATGTCTATTTTTTGGACACATACTTGTGCAAGTACCCCTCAACCCACTCATTGATGATATATGGTTGTCCATCTATTTGAGGGTGATAATTCGTGTTGGGTGTCAAATTTGTCCCTGCCAATTTGAAAAAATCCTACCAAAAAGCAATGAGAAACATGCTATCTCTGTCACTGACAATGACTCTAGGTAGACTGTGGAGTTTAAATATATCCCTGAAGAAAATACTTGCCACCTCTAAAGCTCTATACTCTGATGGTATGGAAAATAAGTGGGTGTACTTGGTCAAGCTGTCTACCACCATATAAATGCAATCTTTACCTTGAACCCTCAAAATCCCTACAATGAAATCCATAGAAATAATCTCCCACTTATGTTCTGGAATAGGAAAGGGATAAAGTAGACTTGCAGGGTGTGTGAGCTAGAACATGTTCTGCTGATAAGTCAAGTAATCCTTCACATGATGCAAGACATCCCCTTTGATACCCTTACAATAAAATTTCTCTCGAAATTTCCTGTATGTCTTCAGGTATCCTGGGTTCCTTGCCAATGGTGGGTCATGTTCTGCTCTCAAGATCTTCTCCTTGAGTGTGGACTCAGGGAAAATATATAGCCTACACTTTTAGTAGATAATGTCATCCATTATTATGTACATGTCATCCTATATGATTCCATACATCAACTACCCTGCAAAAGTTTTCTTTGAATACTCTACCAAAAGGAGATATTTCCAATATGTTGCAATCTCGTACATGGAAAAAATTGTAGGTCTCCTAGACAAGGCATCTATGACCACATTTTTCCTCCCCTTGACATACTCTATGTAAAAATCATATACTTGCACCTTGTTGAACCATTTTTTTTGAATCTCACTCAGATCCTTCTGCTCAAAGAAATGTTTCAGGATGTTGTGGTTTGTCTTCACCACAAAATGCTTTGCTACCAAATACTTCCTGAATTTTTCCAACACATACATGATGGCCAACATTTCCTTATCATAGATAGAAAGAAGCCTCTTAGGCTCTTTTAGATTTATAATCTAAAAATATATGGGATGTTCGTTTTGCATCAACACCACTCCTATCCCTCTCCAGATGCGTCACACTCCAAAATGAATGGATGAGAAAAGTCAGGTAGTGCTAACACTGGGAAAGTGCTCATCACTTCCTTCATCCTGTCGAATTATTTTTGGGCCTATTCTATCCACCTGAATGATACCTTCTTCATGAGGTCAGTGAATGGTGCTCCAAGGTGAGAAAACCCCCTCACAAAGCATCATTAATAACTACATAATCCAAATAAAATTTGTATCTATGTCAATGATATGGGTGTGGGCCCCTCAAGTATTTCTCGTATCTTCCCTTAATGGACCTGTACCCCCTGTGCGCCAATAATATTCCCCAAACACAAATTATTTGTCAATCCAAACTAGCACTTCACCTCTTTGGAATAGAGTGACTACTCATCCATGATGTTGAGTATCTCATGCACATGATGCAAATGATCCTCCCATGCCCTATTATAAATCAATAGGTCATCAAAGAACACTGGAAATAACTTCATCAATTTCTTGTTGAATATATGGTTCATGCATGATTGGAACATAGCTAGAGCATTAGTCAAACCAAAGGGAATGAATAGAAACTCATAATGTCTGTAATGGCACCGAAATTTTTTCTTGTGCACATCCTCCTCATGCACTTTGATATGATGATATCCTGATTTGAGGTCTATCTTTGAGAAATAGACCACCCCATGTAGCTCATCAATCCTATGAATCAGGTACTTGTTCTTAATGGTCTTCTTGTTCAAGGCCCATGAATATATGCACATATTCATGTTTCCATCCTTTTTCTTCACCAATACTACTAAAGAAACAAAAGCACTAGATGTAGGCCTAATGTGTCCCATCCCCAAAATATCCTGAATTTTCTTCTCAATATCATCCATAAAATTTTTAATATGTTGGTATGGGGTAGTGATAATGGGCTTAGCCCTATCCTCAATCTTGATGGTGTGCTCAAATCCCATATCTAGTGGTACCCCTACTGGAATCTTCCCAAAGACGTTGTCATGCTTTCCCAATAGATCATGTATGTCCATATGATAGTGTTGGTGGCCCTCTGTAGTCTTATGTGTGGCGATAAAAAAATTTGTTGACCATGTTGTGTCCCTATTCCTAAATATGGCCTCCATCCTCTTGGTTGATATGATCATGGTCACCTTTGTAGAAATACCCCTCAAAACAACTTTCCTACCCTCAACATATCTGAATTTAATCCTCATGACTTTGTAGTCTGTGGTGACGTCCCCTAATGAATAGAGCCACTGGAAACCCAAAACTATGTTGGTGTCCACTAGGTCAGCCATGTATAAGTAATCGGTCAATGTATAGTTCCCCAATGTCACATGTAACCCTGTGATCCTCTAAGTACAAGTCATA
>JZKD02S1671985.1:51900-73638 GCA_000966675.3 Picea glauca
TATATATATATATATATATATATATATATATGAAGAGAGTGAAGAAAGTAACCGGCCTATGACAAATGTCGAAGTTGGTTGTGTACATACAATCCTTTTTCTCCCTGGCACGGTGGTTGCAACTTATCGAACCGATAGGGTTTGCAAACGACTTCAAACTCAAATGGAAAACAATAGTGGCCACCATGCCAATATAACAAAGGGTCGGATTTTTCCCTTTTCAATTTTGCATTATGATTTAACAATGGAATTTGGGATTAGTGTGACGCGCCATGCAACCCACATTAACTTACGAACTTTTGATTATGTGGGACGACAAATTTCAAAGAATTGCAATAAGTCACAATCCTTTCAATGGTTTAAATTTTTGAATTGTTGTGTTGAGTATCACAATTTTCGAAAAGATTGAAGTTTGGATCCAGTACAATGAGCACCATTAAATCATAAACAAGTGCGGCATAGCAGCTTAGTTTATGCCGCACAAGATTGAAATTGAAAATATATAAATCACAATGCATTTGTAAGTAAAGAATGATGCGTAGCAGCAATCCATGATGTGTTTGTAAGAAAAAGAGAAACGTAAGCATGAGAATATGTTAAGCATATAGTTTTCCATTTTATCTATGCTTAATTTACTTCAAATTTTTAATTATATGTTAATACTAAGTTTTGGTAATGACGATGTTTAAATGGATATTTTGTTTTATTTTATTTTATTTTTTTTTTATTTTTTTTTTATTTTATTTTTTAATGTCTGGAGGAATCAACAACTAGTTGGGTACGTGCTCGCGTTACACGTGGTCATGTTATCCAACCGCTACCACTATAACCTCCAGGTGTGCCCACGATGCCCCTTACGCGACACACAAGGTAAGTCGGGTGGAATTGAATTCGAAACCTCATGGAACTTCATTTTCACGGCACTTGCCAATTGAGCTGCCCCCCCGGGGGCGATATTTTTGATTTTTAATTTAGTGTTTAAAATGTCGTTAATCCCAACTATTAGAATTTTATGATAACTTGGTATAAATTTGTTTATGACCAAAACCATATTTGCGCATGTAAATTAAATTTAAAATACTTAAAAGTTGATAGTTTTAGTCTAAGAGGCAAGTATTGAAAGCAAGAGTTACATAGCATTCCAAGAAAAAGGTAATGCTGCTACTATCTAATGCAACATATTATGGTGTCGAGCAGTTCTTTAATCATTATAAGCCGCTTGAGTTCCAAATACTCTCTCATGTGTACATTTGTTTTTAAAGGAAGTAGATCAAAACACCTTTGGCTAGATAGACTTAGTTGGATTGACTTCTTATTTGGCATTCCAACTTAAACGCACTTGTTCTATTATTCGACTATATAGTAGAAATATGTGCATGGATAGCAAACCAACTTTGGGTCCCATTGGTTCTTGGAAAGATGCATATTACCTTTCTCTCCATGAGTTTTGAAACAAATAATTAGAATAACTACTAAATGCAATATACATGTTTAATGATTACACCACATATACTAAATGCAATTTCTTAGCGTTTATTACAATCCATATGCCTCACTGTATAACAATTCCTCTCCATTTAAGTGGAAAAGGTCCCTCTTGCTCCTCCCTATTGAGAGATGGTATCGTCATTTTGACATTGAGTTTCCATGTGTATCTTTCCTCTCCATTTAAGTGGAAAAAGTCCCCACTTGCTCCTCCCTATTGACAGATGGTATCTTCATTTTGACATTGAATTTCCATGTGTGTCTTTGAAATATAAATTACTATTTTTTTTAGTTGGAAAAGTTCACACTTTCTCATCCTTTTTAGAAATGGTACTTTAATTTTGATCTCAAGTTTTTGTTTTTAAATTTGTTGGGAGTGCATATAGAATGAATCTTTGAAATTAGTGTATGAGACCCTTTTCTTTGTAAGGAAAATGATCCCCTCTTCTTGAGTGTGTATATAAAATAAAATTATTCAAATTAATGTATAAGAATATTTTATTTGTAAGACAAAGAAATCCTCTTATTGAATGTTCAAATAGAATGAAACCTTTCAAATTAATAACAATACCACAAACTACTAAGAATAGAACCTATTATATTTAAATATTAGATATCAATTAAAATAAAGGAAAATCCCTAACTCAATTATCAATCATGTCAATGAAACTACAAAAACATGCATTAGATCATGTAAGAAAAATAGCATCAAAACCACAAACTATTAGGAACATAATATGTTTTATTTGAAAATTAAATAACCATTAAAAATAACATGTTTTATTTGAAAATTAAATAACGATTAAAATATGGAAAAATATTTAACCCAATTATGACTCACACCAACGACACTACACAAACATATTTATGGCTCTAAGAAGGGATGGGACATATATTGTTATACCATATATACAATGTCAAATAAAGGGTAAGTGGAGCTAGTGGGAAATGATGAAGAAACAAGCTCTTTGTACCATATCTTCTCACAACAAATACCTTATGCATGATCTAACACTTGCGAATAAGGAAGAGAGCACTTGTGAATTGGAAGCGATCGAATAAGACATGTGATTTGCATTTCATATTTATTAGCAACACTATGATGCTAATTTACACTGGTTGTTCTAGTTCGTAATAGGTTTTTGACATGGCTTCGTGATTTTAAAAAACATTGAAAAATATACTTTGACTTACAATTTTTGCAAATAAAAACAAGAGGCATCACCTAGAATTGTGTCGAGACTTCAATGATCCACTATTCTTGGGAATCCACTTTTATATTTTTAAGCAAACCCCGTCATCTACTATCTCTTTTCCTTTGATATTATCTTTTTAAAGTTCAATTAATGAATATTTTCTATTTATTGGACTTGCTCTTATGTGTTTGGTTATAGTTTATCATTGTTCCATCATCAAGTTGATTTTCCTTGCAAATTCATTGTTCTTGCATTCAACACATTACATGTATCACAAATTTAATGAATGTTTCACTCATATTTAATTGGTTCTAACCTACTTGAAATTATTATATATATTTTTCTAGGGTTATATGAGTTGTTTTCATTATGGGCTAACTCAAAGTTGACTTTTACATGGAATTGATAATTTTTTCAAGTGTTGGGTTTTAGGTGTGCCAAAGGAAACATACTCTTTTCTTGGATTAAGATATTCATTTTTCTAATGAATTGTGTTGATGTCTCTCAACTAATTGAAATCCTATATAACATAGATATGAGATGCATATATAGAACATATTTTTAACAAAGAAATACTCCAATAAATATGTGGACTTTAATTAAAAAAGTGCTTTTGCACACAAATTTGGAGAGTCGATTGAAATGTCATTTTGACCTCAAGAAGAAGGTAACTATAGTTTTCAAGGATAAGAACTCAATGCATATTTTAGAAACAAATTCTTAGACCTATAGGTATAAAATAACACATTTATGGTTTCCCATTAATCAAGTAGTCTAAACTTCACGGGTTATGAAAGCTATGAACATTGTTTGAAAAGGGTTGTGTGATCACTCATTTGACACATTAGGCCATATCGGTTAATTTAAAGTGTTCAAGATAAATTTTGACTTGATGGCATGAATTCTTAAAACACTAACCAACTCATGGCATGCTAATATTCTTACAACATCTAGGGATGCAAAGGAAATGAGGTATATAAATGTGTGGTTTCTTTAAAATGGTAAGATCGTAATTTATTAATATTGTAAATAATTGTTGATAATAATTCAATGATGAATAAAGTGCATCGTGCAAGTGTTTACAAATGAAAAAAATGGATTGAGAAAACAAATTTTGAGAAGAACTACGTTCAACAACACACATGTATACTATAGAAAATCTAAGTCAAAAAATGAACACTTCGCAATGCCCCCAAAAATTAGCTTTTATCAATAATTTTGACCATGGGTGGGACAAAAGTGTGTAATCAATAACCTATCCTCAAGCTCATGTTGAAAAAAACAATGAGTGGAA
Source organism: Picea glauca (assembly GCA_000966675.3). Classification (NCBI taxonomy): domain Eukaryota; kingdom Viridiplantae; phylum Streptophyta; class Pinopsida; order Pinales; family Pinaceae; genus Picea; species Picea glauca. The sequence goes on from JZKD02S1671985.1 coordinate 55,876, forward strand.
TAAAACAAAGTAAGTAAAAAAATTCCGACAAGAGTTGAAATTCATGCAAGAGGAATGTATATTAAAATCTACTCCTTGACCAATAATTGGTCCTCCAAACCTTGTCAAGGTACAATAACATCCTCCTCATCAATATCGGTATCATAAATGAGGTAAGGGGTTGGATTATCATCATGCTTAGTTTCTTTCCTTATACCTTCATCATAAGTATCATGCATAGCGAAAGATGTTGGGTCCCCAACATCAGCTGATTGGAACATATGGTCATCGTCATGTTTTGTATCCTCAATTTTTGTTGATTCATCAGAGGTATACCCATCCAACATGCTAGTGTCACCAACCTCATCAGTAAATTATGATGATGTCTCAGAGGCTATTGTTTGGTCTTACTCTTTGCACATATCCTCAATATGGCTAGATGTATTCAAGTCCCTTTGTGATTCTCCAAAACCCCCATCATGAGTTGAGTTTTTGGCTTCATCAACCTTTCTAGATTTGGGCCTTTTTCTCTTATTCTCAACTAATAAGTATAACTTCTCCCATGCCCTTACCATATTCTCCTTATTTTACTTCATGTCCTGCATAAGCTTTATCATCCCCTTGTCCATGCTGATTTTTACCTCTAGTTTTTATGTAAACCATGCAATTACAAGCTTGCAAAAATCGCAAGTCTTTTTCCAGAAAAAACCCTGAATTTTTTCTGAAATTGAAATGTTGATAAGTTTACTTCTCGAACTTTGTTTCGGCCGATTTGTTTTTTTTAATTGGGTATTTTTCCTAGAAGGATTCAAATATCCAATTTGTTTTTCCAAATTCTACTCATAAAGTTTCATATTTGAGGCTGAAGTGTGCCACCCTCTTTTTTTCCCTAAAAATATTCTGCAAAAAGACCCCAATAAATTTTTCCCTCCTTTGGAGAAGGAAAGTGATTTGATGCAAACATAGATTGGAAATATCACCATCTTTGATACCACTGTAATATCCCCAATAGAACAGGCGTGGATATTATGACCTTCATTGCAATAAAGGTTCTTGATGCTCTAATTTGGTTGACAAATTTTCACAAACAATTTACATGCATTCTACTAATAGAAATTTTGTCAAATATATTGCATGTAATACAAATACGCTAGAAATAAAAGAGACAATTGGTGGTATTTTATTATGAAAGAAGATATGAATACAATGATCCCTGCCGAGAAGTTTAACTTATGTTAATGTTGTTGTTTTTTCTTTCCAGGTATGATTTAGCATGGGAAGGCTAAGAAACCAAAGATTGAATAGTTGACTTGGGAAATTTGAAATAGATAAAAAAAAATTGCATTAAATTTCATAAAAATACCCTCCTGGCCATTAAAAAAAACTGTAGAATTCAACAAATGAGAATTTAAAATTCTCGAATCTCTCAAAAGTGCTCAACATAATTAGAAAATATGTGTAGCTACAAACAACTAAAAATCAAAAAATTGTGAAACATAAAGTTCAAAGCCTTCAATACAAAAGCACATTTTTCAAAACAAAAATAGAAAGCCCAAAAGCACATTGTTCAAAACAAAAATAGAAATCCCAAAGAGATGATGACGAAATTGGTGCACAAAATAAAACTCCCAAACTGTAAAAAATCCCTTTTGTTCTGACAAATAACTAGGGCACCAAGCACCTAATTGAATCAATTCCGACCTATTTTGTTATCGAATGAGTGTGCGGAAACAGATTTTTACAGAATTTGAACCATAGACAATTTGTTGAAGTAATAACCTCTACAACAATAAAAATAATTGTATAATAACAAAAAAATTGTACTACATCACATGATAGTGATGCGTATTTTATATAGTTATGCATGCTAGTAAATATGCATATTTTATATCATTATAATGGGGAAGAGACACCTAAGTTTGTTACCTGTTATAATGGGGAAGAGACACCTAAGTTAGAAACATGTTATAATGGGGGAAGAGACACCTAAAAAATCTAGCGAGTTAAGGGTTTGTGTGGCCTAGGTGGAGTGTGGTCACTGAGTGATTTTGATGGCTTATATGCCCCTGGGTCGTGGTTTCTTAGCCAAAGGCTAGTCCTACAAGTCACGGACGTGATAGCAAACAAAAAAAATATTAATTTGTTAAAAAAATGATGAAATAAATCATAACATTCGTAAACCTAATTACACTATAGACTTTAACATCTCCTAACTATTACAAAATACAAGAATAGTGGTATTCTAAATACCATGAAAATTACATTTATCTATTCATACACTTAGTGAAGAAAAGAATAAGAACTCTCTAAATAATATGAAAAATACATTAATATGTATAAACAAGTTTTTTTTTTTNTTGGTTTCTTTTTGATAAATTCTAAATATTTCAACTTTTTATTATTACTATTAAGATTTTTTTATACAAAATTACTTTTTATTAGACTAAATTATAAAATATTTCAACATTTTATTATTATTCTTTTTTATATATAAAGTGGTCTTAGATTTTGGATCGCAAAATGTTCAAGAAACTAAAAAGATATATTATCAAAATATCAATTAACATTTTAAGATAAATACCGATCGATCTAAATAACAATTGAACATTTTAAAGTTGAATTGTTTGATTGGTTGTGTATTTGTTAATCTTTAAGATAGATTTTAGTTTATTGCATGTGTTGAATCCTGTACTTAAAGCATTGATTGTTGTGTTATTGGAGGCTAAGTATACATATAGTAGTTGATCCTCTTCAACAACTTTTTTGAGTGCAAAATTGTGAAAAAATCATATTTTTGAAGTTGGATTTGGAGTTTATTAATATGTTTAAGACTCCTTTCATATTTGATAGAGAAGGAGCACTCAAAGTGCTACAATGTTGAAAGGAAGTGTTGATGGATGATAAAATGAGACAATTTTCAGTTATTGATGCTTTTCACTTGCTTGTTTCTAAATTGTATTGTGCCTTACACCTCAATATATGGTTTTTCAAGAATATTCACCACTTTTTGGTCATTATTCATATGATTGTTATCAATAAAATAAAAGAGATTGGATTTATACATATGAAAAAAAGAAAATATATAAAAGAAAAAGAAAAACACAGAAAAGAAAAATGATATAAATCTTTTTTTAGTGAAAGACTCTTTTATTGATTTATGAAGAGCTATAAACACCATCTCTACATTAACATGGTACATATCTTTAAACATGAATTTTTATAATAAAAATCCAAAACTTTAACCAATTGAATTCATGCATATTGCTTTAATGATAACATATAAATATGATTTTTGATATGTATGAATAATATTATTTATACTTTAAGTATTAAAGTACTATCATCAAATACTTTTATAATTACCTATAATTAGGGTTCAATGTTTTTGAAGGATGAGGTATTGAGAAAACGGAATGATTAGGAATCTTCAACTTTTATAATTACCTATAATTAGGGTTCAATGTTTTTGAAGGATGAGGTATTGAGAAAAGGAATGATTAGGAATCTTCGCCTAATCATTCCGTTTTCTCAATACCTCATCCTTCAAAAACATTGAACTTTGAAAACACATAGACTTCACATGTCACATAGCCCTTTCAACTTTATTATATTTTTCTTTTGGTTACACATTCACAATTGCATCACAATGTCATTGAAAGAGAAACATGGGACCCGTGATATTGCTAATTTTTGTATTCCTTTATGTAATTTTAAACTGCATTATTCTTACATATATCGGATCCAAAGAGGTTGGATACCATAATAAAGAATGAACAATTTTGTATCCTTGATTAATGTTAAATTTATGAAAGCTTATTTTCATCAAATAAATATATGTATGTATGGATGATTTTCATGTTTATTTTTGTTTTTTTCTTAAGTTTTATAAATAAATATATATTTATTTGATATTTTAAAGTAATTATGTAAAATAATATTTGAATGCATAAATCATGTTGTTGAAAATGAGTATCAGTACGGGATCTAGGGTTTCCACACTATGGGGTTCCTATCGCTCTATTGACAGTGTAACCACACACCAGACATGGATCTGACTGGCGGGGTGCTGACCATAAATCTGGTAGAAGTTACACACCATGGCTCCATGGCTCCTAGTGTTCAGACGTGACTCCTTTTTGATTTGGCGGCCTTGCGCAACACAGACTGTTTTTTATTCTCTGCAAACGTGGATCCGATTTGTCGAAGGCATACTGACTCCAGTGGTTCTACCCCTCCTAGTCACACCCCTCTCCATGGTTTGCCAATTTTTTTGTCCCTCTCTTCCCTTTAACGTGGATCCCCACTAGCTCAGGTATCTTCCCTCTATATGGCTGACAAGATTGATCTTTCGTGGGCTGAAGACAATGCTATTTGGGCACGCGACAATCATTTTTTAACTGACGACACCTACAAGATTCTCTACGAATGCTTGTGTCACCCTCAGACTAATCCCCTCATGACGACTACCCCTCTGCAGTCCCCCCTCTACTGACTACTCTTCCTCGGATTTGCACCCTCCTCGTGATGGAAAATTTTCTGCCCCTGATCATGGGCTTGACTGTGTACTTCTTATGGAATCTTCCCTACCTGAGCAGTTATCTCCTTGCTTACCCCCTTGCTCCTTTTCTCCTTCCCACCCTTTTTCCACTGCTACACCTTCAAGTTCTTCCACTATCCCGACCACCCTTTTCCCTTCTGCTAGCACTCCTTTTTTCTCCAAAGGTGCAGGCCTTAACAGATCCACTGGAGCCAGAGCCCGAGCTAATCATAAACATAAGACCTGGAAGGTTAAACAATCCCCCTCTGTCTGCACTCTTGGTAAAGACATTTCCTTGGACAAGGTCACCAGTATTTCCAAGAGTGCTCTTGTTGGAAAATTCTACTATACTAAGATGCACAAAGCTCACCTTTCTTTATGGTTACAAGAGTTTTGGAAACCAGTCCTTTGTTAATTCCCGAGGATAAGCCTCCTCTCCAACCACTGGTACATATTTAATTTCTTGTATGAAGCAGATTTACAGTTGATTTTCGATTCCCCGTGGATAATAGATAGCAGAGTACTCATGCTTAAACGCTGGACACCTAGTTTCAATCCCTTCTCTAGTTCTTTTAACAAAAGATACTTGTGGATGTTCTTGCCTGATTTTTCGATAGAGCTTTGGTCCTTACCAGTCCTTGAAGCGGTTGCGAGCACCATTGGTAAGTTTATTTACTTTGACCCACGCTCACTAAGTTGGACTAATAAACGTGTAGCGTGGGTTTTGGTTGAAATCGATCTTGAACTCGGCCTCCCAGATTCCATTGATGTCAACTTTAGGGATCTTTCCTTCAGACAACCTATTGACTTCTGGAGGGAGCCTTTCGGTGCCATCTTTGTTGGCAGACATGTCACCTGAGGAAAACCTGTTCATTTTCAAAAACAACACTTCCCAGGTCCATTTTGAAACAGACAGGATCTCCTTTGCCACAAACTTTGGGTAGCGATACCTTCCTAGGTAAGATGAATGACTTCTTTCTTGAATTATTCTATAAAATCTCTGAAGACGAGATTTTGTATTTAAAAAACAATGGTCTTGGGTTCTAGACATTTTTGAAGAATTCTGGAATCTTCTCCTAAACAAGCTAGATGCCTCCTTTCTTAACCCTGTCGCCCTCAATGTGGCCCCTCCCCCTATAGACACTTCCCCCACCTCACTAGATCCTCTTAAGGCACCTGTACAATATGATTGCACACGACCCCTCACCCCTCAAATTGGTTTACCAAGTCTCGATCATTGTCCTTCTACTGCTCCCTTTCCTTCCTCCCTACCCTCTTCTTCCTCGATTGTAGTTTCCCCTTGACAACCTCTCTCCCTTACAACTTTTCCACTTTCTGACCCTTCTCTCGATATAAAAACCTCTTCTACTGTCTCACTCACACCTCTTTTCCCCTTCCCCCTCTCTATTACACACTCAAACTCCAACCCCCTCCCAGACCGATCCAACGTTACCATTAGGAAATCCCGTTTTAGACCTCCTAAAAATTTGTCGGGCTCTATAGAAGTCGGTCTTTCTGGCTTTAATTTTACTGAGCCTCCCCCCATCCCTTCCTCTTCCCCTTCATGAGAACCTGAATGTCTCTCTCCTATGGCCCTTAGAGCATCCATGTCATCCAAAGATGTTCCTTAATGATCGTTTTCTCACTCAACCTCCGTAGGTTTGGACGCCCCACTAAGCTAGCTTCCCTAAAGATATTACTTCTGAAGATCAAGCTTGACATAGTCCTTCTCCAGGAAACTTTGGTCCATCGCGACAAGGCAAAAAACTTCTTTTTACAATGTCTTCCACAGTGGAATGTTGTAGCCTTAGACTCTATAGGCCGCTTCAGGGGACTCCTCATTGGTTGGAACCCTGTTTTTGCTGAGTTTAATGCTTATGGTACAACTGCAGGTATTTTTTTAGAAGGCAGGGTAAATATTTCTAAAGACCCTATCAAACTTCTTAATTGTTATGAAACTTACAAGGATCGTGAGCCCTTTTGGAAAATGTTATTTGATTCAGGTTTTCTCTGTGAAGACAATCTTATTATCAGGGGTGATCTTAAATTCACCCTCTCTGCTAATGAAGTGTGGGGTGAAAAATCACGGATTGACCCTCTAGCTGAGTACTTTGACAATATCCTTCTTTGCTCGGGACTCATCGACCTTCAACCTTTTGTTATTACACCTACCTAGCAGAATAGCAGAACTCGATCAAATGGCATCTCCAAAAAGCTGGACCGTTTTCTCTTAGATTCCAAGTTGGTTGATGGACATCACCATTTTCGTTCGTGGGTAGAAGCCACAACGATTTGAGATCATCATCCAATCTATCTTCAAATTGATGGACCTCCATGGACTAATGCACCCCCCTTTAAATACAACTGCTCTTGGACTACTAATCCCGAGTTCATCTCTCCTGTCCATTCTACCTGGGCAGACATGCAAAGTTGGTTCGACAACTCAACCATTATCCTTCTTTTTGATAAACTCAAAAATATGAAGCAAGCTGTCATTAAATGGCAGACCAAAAAGAAACTACAAATGAATGCCGAGATTGTCTCCATTGAACAACAAATTTACGATCTTTTTGCTAAGATTCCTACCCATATCTTTGAAGCAGAGGACATGGTTTCACTACAAAATCTCACACAAAGGAAGAATGAGATATTATCCATAGATGAAGCTACCTGGAGACTTAGGAGTCGGGCGATTTGGATTGAGAAAGGTGACAAGAATACTAGTTTCTTTCACAAGTATACGATTCAGAGACTGAGCCAAAATACTATTTGGGACTTGTCAGATGTAGAAGGGAACTCAATTACTACAGATTCTGAGTTACATAAGATGGATTTTAACCACTTCAAATCTCAGTACAGTGCCATTGAATCTAAGAACATTGATATCCAACTTGATGTTCTTAAGACGATTCTGTGTTTCTTTAAAGATACAAATAATGTGGAGATAGGAAAACCTGTTTTGATCTCAGATCTTAAAGACACTATTGACAATATGCCTAAATAAAAAACTCCTGGTCTAGATCGCTGCACACATGAAATTTCTCACAGTTTCTTTGATATAATGGGTCTGGATTTACTCAAGGTCGTGGAAGAATATCGTACTACAAGATATATCCCAAGAGTTTTAAATGCAACTTTCTTTTCTCTCATTCCCAAAATTAGCAAGCTAGCCAATTTTAATGACTTCAGGCCCATTTCTCTTTGCAACTTCGCCTATAAAGTTATTTCTAAGGTCATAGCTTCCCGGATCAAAGATAAACTAGCCAACTACATCTCCATTGAACAGTTTGTCTTCCTGAAGGATAGGCTGATTTTTGATGTTGTTGGCATCACTCAAGAATTTCTTCACTCAGCAAAGAAGAAAAAACAAAACTCTATCATCTTAAAGCTTGATTTAAAAAAAGATTACGACAATGTCAGTTGGAAATTCCTTCGCTTACTTCTTGATTAGATTGGCTTATAATGGCATGTTTCACAGTGGATTATGGTTTGTGTTACCTCTGTCAAGATGACTGTACTAGTTAATGGTGTCCCAACGGACTTCTTTAGATCTCATCAGGGACTACGTCAGGGATGCCCACTGTCTCCACTGCTTTTCTTGTTAGTTATTGAAGCACTCAGTAGGATGATGACACAAGTCGTTGCCTCAGGAACTTTCCAAGGACTCAAAGTGGCAGTCAATACTTTTATCTCTCATCTTCTTTTCGTAGATGATGTCCTCATTTGGGATATGGGAAACTAGAATACTGGATGACTTTAAAAACCATTCTCTCCAATTTTTGCGTCGTAACAGGGAAATAACTAGACTCTACAGATAGTGAACTACGAATTGACTCTTAGAACTAATTCTTAGAACTGACACTTACTTCATTATTTCCAAGTCTCCCCGTTAATGGAGAATGGATTGACTTCTACACCTAACATCTCCCTAAAAATCTCAAACTTAATCTTTCCAAGAGGCTTAGTGAAAATATCAACATCATTTTCACTAATATTACAATACATAAGAGCTATTTCATTTGACAGCAACTTTTCTCTAACAAAATGAAACTGAGCTTCAACATGCTTTGTTCTTGCACGAAAAATTAGATTCTTCACAATATTTATTGAACTTTGATATCACATTTGATCATCGTAGGTTCCTTTCGTTCTTCTCCAACATCTTGAAGAAGTCTTCTTAACCAAACAACTTCACAAGTTGCTGCACACAGGGCTATATATTCTGCTTTAGTAGAAGACAAAGATACAGTAGGTTTATTTTTGCTGCTCCATGAAACAACATCGGATCCAATGCCAAACGCATATCCATTGGTTGATCTTTGATCATCCAGATTGCTAGCCCAATCAGAATCTGAATAACATGTCAACTCAACATTAGATGCATCAGTATATTTAATACCATAATCAAGTGTACCTTTTAGATACCTGAGTACTTCCTTTGTTGCATTCCAATGGCTTTCATGAGGTTTCGCCATAAACTGACTTAACACACTCACAGAATATGCAATATCGGGTCTGGTTGTGGTGAGATAATTCAAACTACCCACCATGTGCCTATACACAATGCCATTCACCTCCTTTGAACCATCATCACAATAATTTTTCACATTTTACTGCATGGGAACACTAGAAGATTTAAACTGATCCATTTTAAATCTCTTATGTATTTATTTGATATACTTACTCTGACAAACAAAAGTTTGGCCTTCATTTCTCCAAACTTCAAGACCTAGGCAATAATGTAACTCACCAAGATCTTTCATTTCAAATGCCTGTGAAAACTACTCCTTGATTTCATCAATTAATTTCTCTGCATTTCCTGTAATTATCAAATCATCAACATATAAGGAAATCAATACTATATATCCCTGCTCATCAAATTTGGTATACATATTTGGATCACTTTTGCTCCTCATAAAACTTTGTTGAAGAAAGAAAGAATATATCTTTGCATACCATGACCTAGGTGCATGTTTTAGTCCATACAATGTTTTCTTTAACTTACACACTAAGTGTTCTTTCCCTTTTTCCACAAACCCTTCAGGTTGAGTAAGGTAAACCTCTTCCTTTAAATCACCATTCAAAAATGCAGATTTAACATCTAGCTGGTGTAGCTTCCAATGGTACTTTGTAGCCAAAGAAATTAAAATTATGATAGTATTCAATTTAGATATTGGTGCAAATGTTTCAGTATAATCAATACCTTCTGTTTGTGAATACCCCTTTGCAACCAGTCTAGCCTTATACTTATTTATACTAGCATATGATTTAAACTTGGGTTTGTATATCCATTTTCATCCAATGGGCTTCTTATGTTTAGGTAATTCAGCCAATTTCCAAGTATTGTTTTTCATTATAGTTTCATATTCTTCCTCCATTGCATTTCTCCATTCATCATGTTCATTAGCTTTATCAAAATTTATGGGTTCTATGACATTTGAAATGATACTCATTAGGGCATAGTCTTTATACCTCTCAGAAAGATGAATCTGTCGTGAAGATCTTCTCAACTGATTATCTTCCTCCCCTCTTTGTGAAGAGCTGTCTTCACCTCTAGGTGAACTGTGACTGCTTGAATTGTCCATATAACTGAGTCCTTGTTACTGCTGTTGTTGTTGTCACTGCGGTGATGGTTGTTGTTGTGGTGGCTGCTGCTACTCTTCTTTAACTCCTTCATCAAGAAGTCTCGGCCATTCCTCATGACTGTTGTTGTCATGATTTCCTGCTTCCTGCTCATGGAAAAGTACATCTCTACTTGCAAATACTTTGTGAGTAGCAGGTTCAAACAGTTTGTATGCTTTAAATTCGGAACAATGCCCAATGAAAATACATTTAATGGCTTTAGCATCCAATTTCCTCCTATTCTCGTTTGGAATATAAGAAAAAACCTTACACCCAAATAATTTCAAATTATGAACTGCAGGTTTGGAACCATACAAGGCCTCGAAAGGAGTAACATTATCAAGACACCTTGTTGGACTTCTATTCTTTAAATAAACTACAGTATTTATGGTTTTTGCCCAAAATGCATTTGAGAGATTCTTTCCTTTCATCATACTGCGTGCACACTCTACCAGAGTTCTGTTTTTCCTTTCAACGACTTCGTTCTGCTGTGGAGTGTGAGGTACTGTAAACTATTGTACTATTCCATGATCTTTGCAATATTTATTGAAGTCCCCTGATTTATACTCTCCCCCTTGATCTGAACGAAGGATTTTGATGGATTTTCCTGTTTGTTTTTCCACCATGGTTTTGAATTCCTTAAAGTATTCAAAAACATCATTTTTTCATCTAAGGAAGTAAACCCATGTGTATCTTGTGCAATCATCAATAAATAACAGAAAGTAAAATGCACCTCCTAAAGACCTAGTCTGCATAGGCCCACAAACATCAATATGCACAAGATCTAACACATCTCTCTTTTTCCTATCAAGGTTAGAGGGGAATTCATTTATGTGCATCTTTCCTAATGCACATCCATCACAATAAACCTTCTCAGTCTTTAACATGGGAAGTCCTTCAACCATATTCTTTTTCTGTAATAACAATAAATCAGGATGATTGATGTGTCCATACCTTTGATGCCAAAGACTATCTGTTGGCATAGTTGTAGAAGTCAGTGCATGATGTGCTTTACTATTAACATCAAGTTTGTATAGGCCTCCTTCTCTGACTCCTGTTGCAACGATTTTGAAATGGTTCAGCAGATCCTTCACTATGCAATAGTCTTTGAAGAACTCAACCTTCAAGTCCTGATCTGTAATGGTGGACACAGAGATCAAATTTTTCTTTATTCCTGGCACATAAACAACATTGTGAATGTGACAAATTGTACCATTCGATAATGTCACGGGAATGTCTCCATATCCCTTGATCTCATGAGCGCGGTCATCACCAAGATATATGCTGACACCATTATGTGTTTCTTTAAAATTAACATACCAGTTCTTATTACAAGTCATATGTATCGATGCTCTGGAATCCCAAAACCAGGCATCAGAATTATCCATTTTAACAGATAAAACAACGTTAGACACAAACAACCTAAGATCTCGTGATTCAAAATTTGGGGGTTCATCAATATTATCACTAGCAATAAATAATCTGAGATCATGATTTGACGATTTTTCTGCATAATGACCTGAATGTGTTCTAGTTTTATTCCTAGCCTCATCACTCTTCTTCTTATGACAGTGTTTAACAATATGTCTAAGTCGACCACAATAAAAACAACTCTTTGACTCATTGTTGTCAGATTGCATACCTTGATTTAGAGATTGTCTTCTCTGCGATGAAATGCCTCTCTACCATGAACCACCTCTCTTCCATGAACTGCCTCCTTTGCCTCTTTCTCTTGATCTCCCTCTCATAGATCTCTTATTTGACCACAGTGCCAAATCTTTATTCTGAGGCTTCAGATTCCCGCGCCTCTCTTCCTCTTGCAGCAAAATACCTTTAAGTTCTTCAAACGTGGGAGGTTTCTCCCTTGCTGCGAGTCCTGTTATTAAATTATGATAATCTTCTAGCATGCCATTTAAAGTAATTGTGACCAGGTCAGTGTTGGAAACAATTTCTGCTATATTTACTAGCTTGTTTTTCACCTCTTTAATACGACCCAGAAATGAACTAACAGATTCATTTCCATCCATTTTAATGCCTAGCAATTTAGTTTTCAGAAAAAAAATGCAATTTGTGTTGCTAGTTTCATACAATGCATTAAGCATTGTCCATGTTGCAACAGAAGTTGTGGCTTCTCTAATATGTTGAATTATGTTATCTTTAACTGACATGCTCAACGATACATTTGCCTTGTTTTCACGCTTCTCCCAATCTTGGATCTGTGTTGTTGTCGCACCTGTAGCCACATCAGGTTTCAATTCAGTTCCCTTCGCAATGTTCCAGACATCGTAACCTTCCATGAGCGTCTGCATCTTGAATTTCCAGTTAATGAAATTCGAGCCATCTAACTTGTTGGCTTTGTTGATGTAGGTCTCTGCCAGTGGATTCGCCATCGCTGCAAGATATTCTCTACAAGTGAAACACCAAGGATATGCAACTTTCCGTCGAGTTTTCTCTTAGGCTGAGCAGTCCGTCGCTCTGTCTTTGGATCCACTGATCCAACTCTACCTTTGTTCTCAACTTAAATCATGCATACATCCACCTTTAAATCATAACACCACCTCTCATGCATGCATCCACCTTTAAATCATAACACCACCTCACATGCATATATCAACCTTTAAATCATGCATACACCTTAATATTCAAAATATCAACTTTTAAAAGTTTATACTTCAAAATCCACTTTTAATAAACTTAAAAAAGATCCACTTTAAATATAAATCCATTTTTTAATAAACTCCAAAATAAAAATCCACTTTTAAATATCCACTCATTACACTTATATCCACCTTTCATAACTCCCATACAAGTTTATACTTTTCCACTTTAATAAAACGTTTATAACTCCAAGCTTTTAAAAAAACATCCACTTGCATGTAAAAACAAAAAACTTTCCATTCGCATGTAAAAACATAAAACTTTCCACTCGTATGTAAAAACAGAAACTTACGCTTCACCAAAAAAAAGGTGCTTTCCACGCATGCATTCATACTCCACGCATGCAGTTATAACCTTCACGATTTGAAAAACCTTCACGAGCTCATGCGACCTGCGTAAACATAGGTATTTGCTCACCTCATCCAGCTATTGTAGTGCGGGGAGTCCGCACCTGCCTATGGACTTTGGCTGCGAGAATGTTTAAATATTTCCGCACTTGAAATTCAGCTTGACTGCGGAAACTTTCCGTTTTTAGTTGTGCGGAAAGGTCGAGTAGTGTGTCGCCGCACTTTATGAGAGGACGGACCTGCAGACCTTTATGAATTTCCGCACCTTGTCTCGTGGCTTTGATATTAAGATAAAATATGAGAAAATAAACACATGGTGAGGCTATGCTCACTTCTCTATTACATTTTTAAATAGGAAAAGATTCTAATGAGTCCGTTACATGCAAACCACAAACAACTAGACTCTATAAACAGTGAACTACGAATTGACTCTTAGAACTGACACTTATAACTGGCACTTACTCCATTATTTCCAAATATAATGTCTTAATTTTGTAATGATAAACGTAGAGAATGTCTAAAAATATGGATGTAATGCCTTAAAAATTATCTCCATATTGTAAGAAATTCAAAACTGAATGTACATAAATACATCAAAGACTATCTAATTATATGAATGGGTTTCACAGATCATGAAAGTTTTCAAGTGAACAGAAGCATGGACAACATCCATTCTAAATATTAGGAGCATAATACATTTTGTTACAATATACATATTACAGAATCGTCCCATGCTTATGTTTTTCGGCCGCTTCAGAAGACGCACCTCTGAGTGACACCTAGAACCCAACCTCTATGTTCCATCTGCAGGTTGAGAACTTTGCCTCCGTAAAAGGGAAAACCTCCCAACAATAGAAAATGCTTAGCCTCACATAAAACATCATAGGGATTAGCACGGTTCTCCGGCACCACAAAGATGACGAAGTTCCTATGAATTCTATGGATCATACTAAAAAGATGACTTGTATGCGGCCTTCTCTATGTCGCATGTTTTTTTTCAACTTTGACATAAGGAATCACATCTCCAACCTCATTGGTATTCATGCATAACAAGGCATGCCCAATATAAAATCGATCCGAGTTATATTTATGGAGTTAAATGCTGCTTATTGGATGGATACAGAGTACCAATAATAAACAATAGCTACCACTTACACAACTTGCAGAGCAGTTTGAATAACTACAGATTTCGGTGGCATTGTTTAGCTTCCATCACAATATTTTCTTGAAAATAAGTCTGCATATGAAAATGAGGAAAAGTAACCTCAAGCTGATATTTTTTGTGACTAAAGCCCTCACATTCTTGTGTCTAGAAAATTGATAGGTGGTGAGATAAACATTAGTATGTAAATGGAATTTTGATATTATATAATTGTGACAATATTTGTAAAATTTGTGAGATTCTTGTTGTCTCTACATAAACATTAAGTTATATTTAATTTCAAAACATTTTTGATAGAATATAGTTGCATCTAAAAAAATGGAGAGGTTGCTTAGTTAGAAACAAATTCTTTTAGAGTAGACAGATTGTCTTAATGAGAAAGACACATGACGCCTCACCATGTAACTTTTTTTTAGTATGCACCAGTTGTTATCTTTGTTCAAATAGATTGGAAGACATGTGTAAAGCACATTGCTTCCCAGAAACAATGCCAGTTGTTATGACGAAGGAAAATATTAGTTGTGTGCCAAGGGACAGATGCCAAGCATTTAGATATGATCTGGGATGGATTTGAGCCTAGGATCAAGATATTTCATCGACTGTTTTAAGATATTTCATCGACCGTTTTGTCCAACTGCCATTTTCCCTTTGCAACATACCTTAATTACGTCGATAGGCGTCCCCCCTATGGGAATTAATGGATTAATTAACCTTTTAATCATAAATTTTCATCTTATCGCCAACAATGAAAGATGCTGGCATATTCTTCGTCATCGTCTCAAATCAATGAATGAGATTTAATTTCATAACTTCCTTGCATTTATGAAAGCGTACGTTTTCCTTGTTTACTTTTTCACATTTACTTAATATGATTAAGGAATTACTTCCCTAACCATTGATTGCCACGTTTAATTGATTAAGCAGGATTAATATGTAAAGAGCGCTTCGTTTCCACATTGATTATTTAACTCAGATTAACAATGAACACGATTTTATGAATGTCAAGAGTTGGATGTGAAGCGTTGGATGTGGATAACACGTTTCATCTTTGGACAGGTTTAAGTTGCGGCGGGCGTAATGGTAACAGGTATCATATAGTAAGAGTAAGCGAGGATTCATACAGTTGCGGCGGGACGATTCAAAGACTCGACGTGGCCTGATGCCTGCGTTTCCAGGTGGACAATGGTGGGTTTCAATTTAAATTAACTCATGCGTTACTAGACGGAGAGTCGTGGAGTGTCGGTTGGGTTTCAATTTCAAATATCATATGCGAACGGTGGAATGGAGTAGATTCGTTGTATATTGATGTTTTGGTTTCTCTGGATACGGATGAGCAGATAAATAAATAAACTAACATGCAAATGCTGGAGCTTTATGCGTTTCAAATGCTGGAGCTTTAATATAATTTAAACTATATGTTATCAGGTGGATTTACACAGTCGATTCGTGCATATTGCATGCGCGCGAGTTCTCTCGATTCGATTTACAGTCGATTTACACAGTCGATTTACAGTAGATTACACAGTCGATTTACACAATAGATTTACACAGTCGATTTACAGTAGATTACACAGTCGATTTACATAGTTTTATTGATTTCCGACATAGTTTTATCGATATATAGTTTTGGGATTTCTTTTTGCAGTAACAGTTATGTTTGAGTGGGTTGTCTGCCTTTGTCAATCCACTATATTCGATTCGTGCATATTGCATGCACGCGAGTTCTCTCGATTTGATTCGTGCATATAGCCATTCCACTTTTACCATATTGATTCGTGCATATAGCCATTCCACTTTTACCATATTGCATGCGAGCGCAGTTTTAGATTATATGTATTTCTAGCACGATGAATAGAACTATTATTGTTTCGATATAACATATTACACTGGGAAGAAGCATATCAAACAAAACCATCAATCCAGGCCAGGCAACATCTGTAAAAAAAATTGCATTATTGTAGGCCAGGTAACATCTGTAAAAAAAAATTCATTATTGTATGTTAAGCTTTGCTTATGTATTTTCATCAACAGGAATAAAAGTTGTATTTTGAGTTTTTTCGTCGAGCTTCGAGTGAGTGTCCTTGGCTTCCTGCTCGTAGATTTACACATTCGATTTATACAGTAGATTTACACAGTCGATTTATAATAGATTACACAGTCGATATACATAGTTTTATCGATTTCCGACATAGTTTTATCGATATATAGTTTTGGGATTTTTTTTTGCGGTAAAAGTTATGTTTGAGTGGGTTGCCTGCCTTTGTCAATCCACTGTATTCGATTCGTGCATATTGCATGCGCACGAGTTCTCTCGATTCTATTTGTGCATATAGCCATTCCACTTTTACCATATTGATTCGTGCATATAGCCATTCCACTTTTACCATATTGCATGCGAGCGCAGTTTTAGATTATATGTATTTCTAGCACAATGAATAGAACTATTATTGTTTCGATATAGCATATTACACTGGGAAGAAGCGTATCAAACAAAACCATCAATCCAGGCCAGGCAACATCTGTAAAAAATTTTGCATTATTGTAGGCCAAGTAACATCTGTAAAAATTTTTGCATTATTGTATTTTAAGCTTTGCTTATGTATTTTCATCAACAGGAATAAAAGTTGTTTTATTTTGAGCTTTTTTGTCGAGCTTCGAGTGAGTGTCCTTGGCTCCTTGCTCGTAGATTTACACATTCGATTTATACAGTAGATTTACACAGTCGATTTACAGTAGATTACACAGTCGATTTACATAGTTTTATCGATTTCAGACATAGTTTTATCGATATATAGTTTTGGGATTTTTTTTGCGGTAAAAGTTATGTTTGAGTGGGTTGCCTGCCTTTGTCAAGCTAAAATAGATTAGCTGTCAAAATGGTTCACCAAGCAAAAAACACTGGGTTGCGGAGTATTAATGACCTATTGTGCAGATATACATTGTTGGATCTTTGCATATACATTGGTGGGTTACCAATGGCGTGATAATTATACATGGGAAGGCTTTGTCAAATTTTCATATTCATGTGATATAACAACACGATTACAAAAATGTTTTCCCTCAAACAACATCCGTGAAAAATATTTCCCCTCATACATTGTTTCAAAAATGTTTCCCCTCAAACAACATCCATGAGTCATTGATAACCCAGGCAAAATACTTCACCGCAAATAATTGTGAAAATTGAAAATATATCTCATAATGACATGAAACGTTTTGAATTTTGTGTTAAAAATACATTGAATTTTGTGTTAAAAATACATTAGTTATTAGTCGTTAGGGTTAGGGTTAAGCCAATTCAAATTTAAAATATTTTCATTTTATCAGATTCATTAATTCGTTTGCATGCTTTGCATACTCTCCACCTTATCAGATTCATTAAATTGAAAATATATCTCATAATCACATGAAACTTTTTGAATTTTGTATTAAAAATACATTAGTTATTTGTCATTAGG
>JZKD02S1671985.1:140463-151460 GCA_000966675.3 Picea glauca
ATCAATTTCATCATACAAATCTAATTTGTAAATTTGTAATAGACCTGGTGTATATGATCACATACCTTCAAACCTTCCTTAACTTTAACAACAAGAGACTACTATTTTCATCAAACTTTACTTTAGTCTCACATGACTAGTTTTGGATTAGTAAAAAACCCTAACTTGAAATAATCATAACTATGTACCTGTAATGAATAAATATATGAAAATAGTACAGAATATTCTTCAGTGTATTTTATGCAATTCCTCTAGGTTTCAGTACTTGGAACCTCTTATAAAAGGACTTATAACATAAATGACATACCTTGTTGAATTATGTCTTATTCTAGAGAGCGAACTTGTAGAGCTTGCCCCAAATGGAATATTTGTTGAATGGATCTAAAAATTTTACAAAGAATACTAAAGAATGTAATATAACCAACACATTTTTTCTTACATAATTTGGATCTGTTATGAATAAGGTATAACGTATTTATCCAAAACACATGTTTTAGACTAGTTTGAGGACTAGCCACAAACCCTATTTTACATGGAGTGTAACTCAAAATATGAAATGAACCACAAGATGAAATTTTTACCATAGATACTTGGATATGTTACCTCAATGGCCTATCAATTTCACTATCTCAAGCATTCTAGAAAAAAATTTATTACGAAAATGGTGAGATGACTTGTAAATAACATACCTTAGAAAGCATCATCAAAAGAATTTATCCTCTCTTGAATTCCGGCCTTCTTTTCTTTACCTTCCCTCTGAAATTTTGCTTAGATATACTTTGGTTGCCTCAGTCACCTATAGATATTAAATATGATCAATTATGATATAAAATGAGAGAGCCTTGCCTCTTACTTATTGATCCATAATGGGATCCAAGAGCTTGACAGGGCTCAAAAAGGCTCAAAAATGAAAGTTCTCAGAATCAGATGAAACCAATTCCATTGTGACTATCTCGTCGCGCTGATTTTGGCCATATATTCACTTTCTCAAACGGGCACCATATGCGAGAATTATCGCACTATGACCATTTTCCAAAACAGTTAAAAAGTAAAAAAAAAAGTCAACAGTCAAAATGTGACGTGGCACTCTCTGGAGGTGACACATGGCAGTGGAAGAAGTGACATGTGGCAGGACAGGTGACAGGTGACTGGGCAGATGATGCACACTTGGAGCAATGGTAGAGTGACACTTGTCAATTTTCGGGAAAATGTGGTGGTGCCACATGGCCCAGGCATGGGAAGCCACGTGGCACCCAGTCATCAGTGGAAGTGGCAGGTTTCAAAAGTTTTGGAGCCCATGGGATTCGAACCCATAACCTCTTGGTAGGCACCAATCTTTGGGAAATTTCCAACAACCAACGCGCCATGTTATTGCTTGTGTAAACAAACAAACATTATAATATATATGTTTTATGGTATGTATAGGTTTGGTGCAGAGGGGGCTAGATATAAACCCTAGCCTATGGTTCTATCATGTAAAGTGACCACCAAAAGGGATTGGGTACATAAATAAACCACCAGCGTGCGTTTTATGGCACCTTCCTCCATGTAACCCAGAGCCATAACCACGAGCTCGACACATGGGAAGGGACAGAGTTCTATAAACAAGCAACATATGACCATAATAAGGGGGCATGTGCCAGTCAATGGGGCTAAAGTCTAAATTTAAAAATAAAGTGGGTTTTTATCCAATGTTTAGTGGATTTTATCGATTTCCAGTCCTGTTAATGGAGGATTTGGCCCATTTTGGGGGATATTGGACTTTTTTTGAGCCCAAATTTTGGGAGGAAGTTGGGGATGGATAAACAACTTCAGATCTATAAAACTAGGTCTGTTTGAGGCCATGAAGGATAGTCATATAAGATTTATGTTGAAGGGAAGCCAAGCCAAAGCCATTTTTATGTAGGGAAGCTGTTGAGGAGCAAACACTTGTAGGCCATTTCTGGGAGCTCCGGTCATCTGTTTTGCATGTTGTTTCTTCTACTAGGTTCTAGAGATATGGAAGAAAATGACCAGATCATTCTTGTAGCCTAATGGCACTACTGTGATGTACATTTTGAGCTTTGAATTGAAATAAAGAAGCCTCCCCCACTGAGACAAAGGCCCGGAGATGTAGGCAATTTTGTGCCGAACTCCGTTATCAATTCTCTTGTTATGGTTTGCTGTTATTATTTCTTTAGTTCAAATATATATTTTGTATTATGGTTGTGATATATTCTCTCATATTCATCCTCTTTCATTAGCTTCTTAAATGGTTAATAATCACATGCAATTAAAAACTCAACCACAATCATTAAAAAATCTTTTCGGATCAAGTGGTATCAGAGCTAGTTAACGTTTGGATTTGAGTTTTGCATGTTAATCGGGGAAAAGCTACAGTGTGGTGAAGGCAAGATTGTTGCAAATAATCCATTAATTGGATTGAGAAAGATATCTTCTCACAGCGAGAAGATGGCATCGAAAGAGGGACTTTCTTTTGATGAGAATGAGTTTCTAAAAACTTTCCTTGCTATGTCGGAGATGGTGAAAGTTTTGTATGAGGATTACTTGGAATGAAACAGACCAGTTCTTGGAAAATATTCAAAGGAAAAAAGTGATGAGGAAGAGGATCCTCCTCAGATTCCTCCTTCACCTCCATCATCACCTCCTTCTTCTCCTTCTTTTTCAAGTTCAAGTTCTAAATCTAATGCAAAGAAACATGTTCATAATCATAAGAACGAAATGCCATTGTTAAAACTTGTTGTTATATTTGAGTTACCCATATATGATGGTGAAGTTAATGTAGAGAGAATTGACAATTGGGTCAGGAAGATGGAGGCTTACTGTAGTCTGCAACAGATCAAGGATGAAGCCACACAAATCAAGTTGGCATCTTTGAGACTTGCAGGCACAAATCTCATCTGGTGGCAAAGCAAGTTGCAAAATTGAATGCAACAAGTGGGTAATGTATTTCCATCATGGAAGAGCTTCATTTCTGCACTTAGAAAACAATTCTATCCTTTGGGTTATAAAGAAAAAGAATTAATTGAATGGCAATATTTAAAACTAAGAAAAGGACAAACAATGCAAGAGTATACTGATGGATTTCAAAAAATGGCATTGATGTTTGATATCCCTTTACATACATAGGAAACCCTTATGAAGTATATAGGAGGTTTACCTGTGCATATTAGAAACATTGTATTCATGTTTGGAACCACTAACCTTGATGAGGTTTCTGTTCAGGGAACGTATATTGAAGCAGGGAAGGAAGGTGTGTCATGGGAATCATCGTCTTCAAGGAAAGAGGACAAGAGGAAATGGGATGGCAAGAATACAAATGCAGTGACGAGGAAGGAAGGGAATCCCTCTTGCAAGCATTGCAAGAAAGAGGGACATGATGAGGACAGATGTTGGCAGTTTCATCCCGAGAAGAGGCCAAAGTGGTTCAAGGAAAAGAAGGGAATGAAAACAGTGGAAGTGACAACAAGACCCATAGACTTGGGATCAGATTCGGGTGACAAATCTAATGTTTCATTGGTTGGTATGATAGGTAAAATTGGTGAAGGCATTGATTGTAGAAGTAACTTGTTTCATAAAAGGACCATCATGTGACACACTAAGATAAACACATTAATTGATAGTGGATCTCAAGCTTATCTAATCTTAGAATAATTGGTTAAGCAATTGGGGTTAAAAACACAAGTACATCATAAGCCTTACACACTTAAATGGATAAGAAATCATCATCAAATGCACATAAAAATATAGTGCACAATCAAATTTGCAATTTCATCTAAGTATGTGGATGAGGTAACATGTGATGTAGTGCCGTTAAGAGAATGTTGAATGGTTTTAGGTAGTCCATATTTATATGATCGTAAGGCAATATTCTACAGGAAAAAGAATCAATATCAATTAACCAAAGCAGGTCAAGATTATGTGGTTCATTCTCATCATGTTAAGGCAAATAAAACACTTCAAACAATGGAACAATTAAAGAAGGCGGTGGAAGAAAACAACAAACCAATAATTGTTTCAAATGAAGTAATCAATCTTAAGCAAGAACAAGGAATGATTGTCGAATGGAAAATCAATCATAGGATGCTTCAAGATAAGCTCATGTCGTGCAAATATTACAAGTATATAAATTCATTTGCAGTCGTCATTTTGATGCTATCATTACTAATGTTTTCTACATGGATGATAGTGGCTTCAGTAAGATGTAACAGGGTTCAAATGGCTAACAATATGTTGTCAATTGTCATGATTGTGTTACAGTTGATCTTGATGAGACAGGTGCATAGGATAGAGTTCAGAGATAGAGGACAAGCCGAGTGGCCTATCCCGAGCTTGTTGACTGGTCAGTAACCTTTTGGGGACCAAAATTTCCTTTAGTGGGGAGGTGTGATCCAGAATCGGATCTAGAAGCCTGACAGGTCTTAAAAAGGATCAAAACTAAAAGTTCTCAAAATCGGATGGAACCAATGCTATTGCGACCAGATCATTGCGTTGATTCTAGACATATATTCACTTTCTCAAACAAGCGTCGTATGCGAGAGTTATCACACTATGACCATTTTCCCAAAACAACTAAAAAGTAAAAAAAAAGTCAACAGTCAAAAGGTGATGTGGAACTCTCTAGAGGTGACATGTGGTAGTGGAAGAAGTGACATGTGGCCGCACACGTGACAGGTGACTGGGTAGATCATGCACACTTAGACCAATGGTAGAGTGACACTTGTCAATTTTTGGGCAAATGTGGTGGTGCCATGTGGCCCAGGCATGGGTAGCCACGCGACACCCAGTCATCAGTTGAAGTGGAAGGTTTAAAAAGTTTTGGAGCCCATGGGATTCAAACCCATAACCTCTTGGTAGGCCCCAAGCTTTGGGAAATGTCCAACAACCAACGCACCATTTTATTGCTTGTGTAAACAAACAAACATTATAATATATATGTTTTATGGTATGTATAGGTTTGGAGTGGAGGGGGTTGGAGATAAGCCCCAACCTATGGTTCTATCATGTAAAGTGACCACCAAAATGGCGCGGGCTCATAACTAAACCACCAGCACGCGTTTTATGGCACCTTTCTCCATGTAACTCGGATCCATAACCATGGGCTTGACGCATGGGAAGGGACACGATTCTATAAACAAGCAGCATGTGACCATAGTAAGGGGGCGTGTGCCAGTCAAGGGGGATAAATCCTAAATTTAAACATAAAATGGGTTTTTATCCAATGTTTAGTGGATTTTATTGATTTGCAGGCTTGTTAATGGAGGATTTGGCCCATTTTGTGGGATATTGGAATCCTTTTGAGCCCGGATTTTGGGAGGAAGTTGGGATGGATAAACAAATTCAAATATATAAAAACCAGGCCCATTTGAGGCCATGAAGGACAGTTATATCATATTTATTCCAAAGGGAAGCCAAGCCAAATCCATTTTTATGCATGGAAGTTGTTGAGGAGCAGACGCTTGCGGGCCATTTATGGGAGCTCCGGTCATCCATTTTGTGTGTCGTTTCTTCTACTGGGTTCTAGAGATCTGGAAGAACATGACCAGATCAATCTTGTAGCCTAATGGAACTACTATGATGTACTTTTTTATTTTTTTAAAGAAATAAAGAAGCCTCCCCCACTGAGACAAAGGCCTAGAGACGTAGGCAATTTTGTGTCGAACTCCATTATCACTTCTCTTGTTATGGTTTTTTGTTCTTATTGCTTCAGTTCATATCTGTATTTTGTATTATGGCTATGATATATTCTCTTATCTTCATCCTCTTTCATTAGCTTCTTAAATGGTTAATAATCACATGCAATTAAAAACTCAACCACAATCATTAAAATATCTTTTCGGATCATTTATACTCTCCAAGTAGCTTCCTTAAAAACATCTTCTAGGTCACTTTGTCCACTTTCCTTATTTTAGGGTTAACCCACTTCTAATTTCTCCATTAAATTTATTATTTAAATAATTTATTTTGTATTCACTTTGAATTATAGTATGCTCATAGCTTCACTTTATTGTTTACCTTCTAAAATATCTTAAACCACTTTGACTACTTTGACCTTTTTGGGGCTTCTAGATGACATATGAGGGTCCTCCAATTTCGTAAGGCCATAACTCTCAAACCGTGAGGATTTACGTGACGTTCCACATACCACCATAAATGAAATGACATGTACTATCCATATATAATAGTATTACCTGCAAATATATTAAAACTCATACTGTTATCCATCAAAAAAACTTGGGTCCATTACCCAAACCCGGGTTCTCCAACTTTACATGGCCATAACTCTCTAACCGTGAGAAGTTATGTGACGTTCCAAATACCACCAGAAATGGAAAGACCTGTAGTATCCATATAGAATAATATTACCTTCAAATATATTAAAACACATACCATTATACATGAAACAACCTTGGGTCCATTACCCAAACCTTTGTTCTACCGGACTTTCTCCAGTGGTTGACATCAATCACTAAGGGCTGACATCAATCTACAATATCACTATCCAATGGTTGACATCAATGAAAACCAATAATCCATACCAAATATCCATCAACCTAAGCTATCTGTCTGACAATCTCCCCCTTTGGCATTGATGGAAACACCAACATTGATGGCAACACTTAGTCATGATAACATTCATGCTTATAATCCTCATAAATGTTTGTATATCTCCCCCTTTGACATCAATGAAAAAGGGTATCTCCCTTTGTGGCTCCTCCCCTTGACTAAACTCTCCTTGGGGATGATCCCCCTATCTACATACCTTTGATTTTTCTTTGTGTTTATAAGCCTTTTATTACTCTCTCTCTCTTCATATGAATAATATATCCCCCTTTGAAAAAGGGTATCACTCTGAAGTCATATCACTCATTTCTCCCTTGTGACAATCGCTCCCCTTGAAAACATGCCTCCATGCTCTCTCTCCAAGAATTTTCCTTTGCATCTGATAAATCTATCCCCCTTTGTCCTATTTATGGTTCTTCCTCATGTACATCTAAGACATATAAGATAATCATTCAAAAACATTCATTTTGGAGTAGAAATTACTCCTAGTCTCTGGCAAATATACTCAAGGGATTCTCGTGGAAGCGGTTTTGTAAAGATATCTTCCACTTGTTCTTTTGTGCCCACATATTCAACTCTGATGTTCTTCTCTGCATCATGTTCTCATAAAAAGTGATACTTGATTGGAATGTGATTCATTTTGGAGTGCATCACCGGGTTCTTTGAGATACTGATGGCGCTTGTATTATCACAATAGATTGGAATGGGATCATCATACTCAACTTGTATATCTGTAAGAGTTTGTTTCATCCATAGAACCTGTGTACAACATGTTGTTGCTGCAATATACTATGCCTTGGCTGTAAATAAGGATACTAATGATTGTTTCTTTCTTAACCATGATACTAAACAGTCACCCAAGTAGAATGCTACTCCACTGGTTCTTTGTCGGTCATCAATGCAACCTTCCCAATCTACATCTATGTAGGAAATAAGTGATAGATCCTTTCCTTTTGGATACCATAATCCAAACTCTTATGTTCCTTTGAGATATCTGAAAATCATTTTCACTGTTAATACATGTGATTCCTTTGGTGCTTCTTGAAATCGTGCCACCTATCCAACTGCCTCCATTACATCTGGTCTGGATGTTGTCACATATAGAAAGATACCAATCATTGACCTATATTACCTCTGGTCTGTAGACTATGAATCATCATATTTTCGCAACTTGCAACTGGTTTGCATAGGAGTGGTAACTAGTTTGCAATCTTTCATTCTAATCCTCTTTAGCATTTCTCTGATATACTTAGTTTGAGAATTAAAATTTCCTTGGTTTCCTTGACATATCTGAAGACCCAAAAAGAAGGATAGTTCTCCAAGTAATGACATTTCAAATTCATTCTGCATATCCTTTGAAAAATTTTGGCTTGATGTAGAGGTTGTAATCTGCACTTCCTTTACATAGTTTGTAGGGATTTTTGTCATTGTTGTTTCTAAGAATTAATTTGTTTTGAATGTGAACTATTGTATGCACTGCATGTGTCAAAAAAATATCTGTCAATTTGGAATCCATTATCATTGTTCAAGCCATTTCCTGTGTAATTATCGTCCATTATGATAATGTTCCTTTATTTCTAAACCACTCTCTGAACCAATATATGAATCCATGCTTTTGTCCACTGTCATATATCTGTCCAAACCTGCTAAGTATTCTTACGAATCCATCTCTATCCATACTGTCCAAGACTCTACTTGTGCAACTGTCCATAATGTTGACCCATTTATCACTATACTATCATGAAGTCTTGATTAATCTATCAAACTATACTTCTGCTAACTGAATTCTCTGGATCTGTCTTCTCAAACTATGCAAGCTGCTCAAAGGATGGTTCTTTGGTTTGTCACAACTATCGCATAGACTCCCCCTATATAATATTCATATTACCTGGGAGTCTCTAAGTCAGATGGCTTAGAACAATTCCTTCTCTGACATGTATTTATCATCATATTCATTGGTAGATTCATCATCATCTTCATTGGTAGATTCATCATCTCTCTGAGCTCTGACTTCTTTATTTATGTCTGTGGATTCATGTTTCACTACAATGCCTGAAAGTAAAATATCTTGAACCTGTTCCTTATTTACCTGTCCTTCTTTTCTTTCAATTATTTTCAAAACCTTTCTGTATCTAACATCATCCTTTTTCTCTGTAGAATTTTTTTCATCTCATTTTATTGCAAATCTTGTGATCTCGGGGACCTGGTCTTTTTTCACATTTTCTTCATGTTTTCTTATCAACACTTTCTTACGTCTGATATCAATGTTCTCTTTCATGGAAGTATCGATCATGCTTCTACAATTACTAGCTATGTGTCCATAGTTATGGATTTTGTAACATTCAATGTTACATGGGGCCACATAGGCATTTGTTGATTGAACACTTATTTTATAATCCCCGCAATATGCAATCTTATGTCCAAAGTTAGTACAATAAAAACAATGACCATAAAATAAATTTGCATACCTAGGAGTGAATGATATTCTATGTGGCGAAGTCCTTTTGAATTTTTGCCTTGAATGATCATGATCATGATTGAATCTTCTTTATGGCTTGAACATGGATGGTATTATTGAAGATTTATCTTCAATAGTTTTCTTAGATTTTGGTTGACCATGATTCCTTCCTTTGAGTAATTTTGCATAACTCTTTCTATTTTCTTCATTCTTCTTTTCTTGCAACGTAGAGTGCTTCTCTTCATTCTCTACAACTTATGTGGATGTTTCTGTCTCTTCAACTTTCTTGTTGATCTTGATTATCTTGACACTTAGTGTGACAAATTCTTCAATATTCTCAACCTATTATTATTTATTCATTATCCGATACTTCATGACCTCTTTTGTTCTCTTTGCTTCTTCAAGTTGGATTTTCAATGTAATTATTTATTCTTCCAGTCTTTTCTCTTATTGACCAAATTCTTCCTCAAGTTGGTTTAAGTCATTGGTTCTTTCCTTGAGATGATCCATCAATATCTTTTCTCTCTTTTCTGCTTCTTCCTTTTGTGCTGCTATGTTGGATTCTAAACATTTCTTTTGATATTGTAGATTTTCTTCAATTCTCCTGGCCTCTTCTAGTTGAGCTCTTAAATTCTTGATGACCTGCTGATCTTTTTCGGAACCTTGAACACTTTCCTTTTGCTTCATGAATTCTTTCTTGGATGACTTGTTTTATTCTCTTTATTTCTTTAGATATTCAATTGGACTGATCAATTTTTCTCTGTAATCAATTTCTTTTTCTTCATACTCTTCCTCTTCTGAATCTATCTAACATGATGAACATTTTTTTCTTGTTCTATATCTGCATATTCTTTGGCATTTTCTGAATCAACGATGGGTGAAGAACATATTTCATGTAAATTATCCCAAAGTTCTTAGGCTGATGAACATTTACCAACCTTTTCTCTTACCGAATTAGGTAATCCTTCCGAGATGAAATCCATTGCTATTTTGTTATTCTTCTTCAATTCCTTCTTGGATAGAGTCTTTGCCCTTTTTGAACTATAATATCCTATAACAACTGATAGCCAAATATAATGTCCCTATGCTTGTAAAAATACTTTCGTCCTTATGCGCCACATATCATACTTAAAACCATTCTGACCATTAAACTTTGGTACTCTATTCTCAGAATAATCCATGATCTCCTTCCAGTGGTTAAACTGTTTCCTGAAGGAACCGACTCTGATACCAATTGTTGGATAAATCAATTTAATCCTTTTTAACCATATAATCCAAGTTTTATATCAATGTAGCATTATCATTAAATAACTATAGAGTAAATAAACAATGAACAAATGAACAATCATACACATACACAGTACACCAGTGTTTTACGTGGAAACCCAAAGCGAGAGAAAACCACAAAATTCTTTTTCTTGTATGTCTTGAAGAATTACATTCATTGGAAGCACCAACTTCCTTCATTTTCTTACTGCAACTAGAAGGAGGCTCCAACCCCCTAGTTTCTCAGGCTACAACCTGAGGGAAGCTCCAACTGCCCAATTCTCTAGCTACAACCAGAAGAAGGATACAACCCCCTATGATCTCCAGCTACAACCACCTGTCCTTGCCTCGTCCAACCACTCTGCCATATAAGTAGAATGATGGAACCACTGTCACACTATTATTGTGAGATATACTGCTGTAAACCTGTACCAATTAACCTGTAATCAACCTGTAGTATAAAAAATGCATCAACCATATACTAACCTATACCTTAACCTGTAATCAACGTGTACCATAAATAGGTGCATAAACCATGAACCAACCTGTACAAAACATGTACCATGAACAAGTGCATCAACCATGCACCAAACCTGTACAAAACATGTACCATGAACAAGTGCATAAACCATGCACCAGACCTGTACAAATAACCTGTCAGAATAACCTGTCCAAACAACCTATCACAACAACATGTCTCATCAATATT
>JZKD02S1671985.1:152032-179427 GCA_000966675.3 Picea glauca
ACAACAAGAGACTAGCATTTTCATCAAACTTTACTTTAGTCTCACATGACTAGTTTTGGATTAGTCAACAACCCTAACTTGAAATAATCATAACTATGTATCTGTAATGAATAAAAATATGAAATAGTACACAATGGTCTTCAGTGTGTTTTCTGCAATTCCTCCAGGTTTCACTACTTGGAACCTCTCAGAAGAGGAGTTATAGAAAATATGGCATACCTTGTTGAATTTTGGCTTATTTTAGAGAGCGACCTTGTAGAGCATGACCTGCACGGAATATTTGTTGAATAGATCGAAAAATGTTACACAAAATACTAAATAATTTACTATAACCAATACATTTTTTCTTATGGAATTTAGATCTGTTATGAATAATTTATGACCTTTTTACCTGAAACACCTGTTTTAGACTAGTTTCATGACTAGCCACAAACCCTATTTTCCACGGAGTGTAATTCCAAAAACACAACCACCCACAAGATGAATTTTTTACCATAGATACTTGGATATGTTCCCTCAATTTCCTATCAATTTCAAGGTCTGAATCATTCTAGAAAAACAATTATTGCGAAAATGGTGAGATCAACTATAAATAACATACCTTAGAAAGCATCATCAAAAGAATTTATCCTCCCTTGAATTCCAGCCTTCTTTTCTTCACATCCCCTTTGAAATTTGGCTTAGATATCCTTTGGTTACCTCAGTCACCTATAGATATTCAATATTCTCAAGTGTGATATAAAATGAGAGAGCCTTGCCTCTTATTTATACTCTCCAAGTAGCTTTCTTAAAAATATCTTCTAGGTCACTTTTCCCACTTTCCTTATTTTAGGGTTAACCCACTTCGAATTTCTCCTTAAATTTATTATTTAAATAATTTATTTTGTATTCAATTTGGATTATAGTACACTCATAATTTCACTTTATTATTTACCTTCTAAAATCTCTTAAACCACTTTGACTACTTTGACCTTTTGGGGCTTCTAGATGACATATGAGGGTCCTCCAATTTTGTAAGGCCATAACTCTCAAACCGTGAGGATTTATGTGACGTTGCACATACCACCAGAAATGGAATGACATGTAATATTTATATAGAATAGTATTACCTAAAAACATATTAAAACTCATACCATTATCCATCAAACAAACTTGGGTCCATTACCCAAACCTGGGTTCTCCAACTTCACATGGCCATAACTCTCTAACCATGAGGAGTTATGTGACGTTATACATACCATCGGAAATGGAAAGACATGTACTATCCATATAGAATAATATTACCTTAAAATATATTAAAAATCATACCATTATACATGAAACAACCTTGTGTCCATTACCCAAACCTTTGTGCTACCGAAATTTGCTACCTCACTTTCTCCAATGGTTGACATCAATCACTAAGGGTTGACATCAATATACAATATCACTCTCCAATGGTTGAGAGCAATTAAAACCAAAAATACATACCAAATATCCATAAACCTAAGCCAATTGTCTAGCAATCATCCTGTACTTGAGGGTTTTGGTCTACCCAATAGGAATTTTATGACATCCCTCCGTTACTTAAACTTGGTCAATTGTATAGGGTCTTTGAGAATTCTATTAATTTGAAAAGGTAGTTTTGATGCACATGATTAGGTTCCTTGCTTATTATATGTGGTTTACACTTGTCATGATATCTTTGACTTGAGATATTTAGAGGGCATACCCTTTTGTTTTGCAGGACCTTGCTTGATGGCCAATTTTGGGAGAACAAGCCTACCTTGGGTTTCCATGGGGCAAGAATCCCATAGGTTGGATCTTGTATGATCGAAAACCATATCATAGAGACATGCCTTTGGAGGCTTACATGGCATCATGGAGGACCTTACCAATATCCTATTACCCAAACAACTTGCCTAGGAGATGCAAAATGTCACCTTTTGAGGCTTGACATCATGCTTGAGGGGGTTTGGTGGTGATGGAGTTATTTAAAATTGAAACTTGGCATGTTGTGACCAGATGAGACACAGATTGAACCTAGAACATGATGAGGAGGCTCAAGGAGCCCCAACAAATTCTATGTTCTTCTCCAATGAATTTATCAAGGTATCAAAATGTCCCCTAAAGGGGTGACACCATCTTCTTTTTAGGGTTTCTAATGTGTTAAAGTGAAAATTAAATATTATTATTTGGTTCAAGGGGTAAGATAAGTGTTGTTGACCACTTATCTTATTTTTTACCCTTTCTAAGTGGATAAACTATGTTTTAAGACTTTTGTGTAAATAGAGATCATGTGAATCTCATTTCATAAGATAACTCTCCCATTGTGAGAAGTACTTGTCTGAAATTTGTTCCCTCCTTGTGAAAAATTATCTCTCTTGTTCTTTTATCTTAGTTTTATTTATGATATTGGTGGAAGAAATAGTGCGCTATCCTTCTTGCAACTCTTCTTTGGCATGTATGGTTGTTTTATCTCGGTAACATGAAGTTTATCTTGTCATATCTTGAACTAGGTAAAGGTTTATATTCTGGATTCTTCATTGATTAGTTACAAGTTTGATTTGATAGATTTATTGGGGAGTATAAGGATTTAAAACCCTACCATTATCTATAATTTTGTCTAGAAGTTATTTGTTGCACAAGTTTTTACTAGGAGAAGTAAAAGGGCTTACGCCCTCCTAGTATCTCCTAGTTTAACATTGTCTTTCCTTGGGAAGTAAGAGGGTTTACACCCCCAAGGAGATGACATTGTTTATCACTTTATTTACTTGAATACATAACCAAATAGCTAAAGGAACTAGTATAATCACATTAGAGAAATAAAATATTGCATTGGTTAACATGAAATTTTATGATTTGAAGGTTGTCTAAGTTGGATTCATTTCTTTGCGTTATAATCTTGATTGACCCACTAGGGTGTCATAATTCCTCAAGTAATTATTGTTGTTGTTATAAATATTCATATACAACCATTAAGGCTTAAGAAACCCTAATAAAACTTCTCAAATAAATCTTGAATCAACCATTGAAAGTTCCTTGAAGTTTTCGCACATAAACTACTAGGCATAGCGCAATTTTTGGTAGACTTTGGGGAAGTTTTAGTGGATGATATTCTTTCTATATAACTTGTTTGTTACAGAAACAAGGCTACAAATTATGTCTGCAATTATATTTTTGTTACAACCTTCTTTCATTTCTAAAGTCTAATTCTATGTTACTTGGGTTGATCTAGTTGTTTCTGGTTTATCTCTTTCTCTTTCAACTAGACTTTTAGCAACTTGTTTGAAAAATTCATTATCATTCACATTGATGATATATAATATTACTAACTTCTTTAATTAGGGACAACAAGATTAACTTGATTTTCCATCATATACTTGGGCTTGTATCATTGTTTTCCTTGTGTCTTGAGAAAGTACAATCGACATTTTCAAGATCTACTACTTCTGGGGAACCCTTAGCTACCATCAAGACCTTACTCAAGCCTTTCTATGCACATAGAAATTTGACCTACATGGGAATTCATTCATACATCACACTTTCCATCTCATTTCCCCCTAGGGTCACCAGGATTCCCCCTTTGAGGTGACCACTTCACCTCTAAAGTGATGGGAACATTTCCCTAAGATAATAGTGGGTAGATGCTCTCTTAGTTTTCGCCATTTGGTGGTTGGGTTGAGCCCTTCCCAGCCTACAACTTGTGTGATAACACATCCCAAATATATATTTAATTTGTAGGCTTGACATATTGAACATTAATCCATGGCTAAGAATTATAGCTTCACATGAAGGAGGATTAAACAAATTAATGTGAGGTATGATGTCCTCCTTCATGTCATTAGTATGACCTATGGGAAATGGGGCCTTAGGAATTTATTTCTTCTATCCTTCGCATGGAAAAGAGGTGACAAATGGTTGGGGGAGGATTTCCATTTCAATGACATCTAGAGAAGTGTCCTCATATTGATGCATCAATTTTAATACCTTCATTATAGTAGTAGGATGGGGGTTCTTTGGCTCCTATCATCCTTTAAAACCAATACTCATTTAGGTGGGGAAGCACCATTTTTTGCCACATGATTTTCTTCTTTATTGATCTCACACTTGACATGGAGGAAAGAGACTAATATAAATAACTTAGTTAGAGAAATATCTCTTTTAATAGTCTTCATTGTTCTTGACGCCTTTAGAGGTTTTCCCAATATTAAATACCAAATAATGAGTGTTGAATCTCCACTTTTGGTGGCATTGGAGACGTCATGATTGAGTAACACTTTTAATTCCTTGTAGTGTCACGTAATTCCTTCGGCTTGTTGTTTGAAGTAATCCCTAAACCTCAACCTATCTATAGGACTTGATTTTTGTTTGGATCAAAGAAACACCCCTCACCTACCACCCCACACAATTTATAATATATTACCAGTTATTATAACATTGAATTATATCCAACAATCATCAATTTATAATATATCTACTGCTATCACTGTTTTGTCACAATGTCGGTTGTTAAAGTTCTTCCAGTGTCCATTTATGAGGGCACAACCTAGGTTGCTGAATTCTTTGATAGATTACTGGCATCCTGACGTAGAGGCATTCATGGTCGAGGGCCAGTCGTTGACTCCAATGACTGAAGACATTTACTTCCTGACTGGTCTCTCGAGGAGAGGGGATCCAGTCAACTTGCGTACTTTCCCCACCAGGCCTCACAACATTGAGGAGTTGATTGGACTCCATTGCGAGGCTGGTACTGAGAAAGTAGGTTCTCAGGTGCCTATACATAAGATCAACAACCTATCACTCAAAGTGATCGTTTCGGTCGTTGGGTAGATCACTAGATTCACGGATTTTCATCAAGCTTCCTAGGCACACATGCATTGTGCAGTAGAATGCTTAAATGCATGGATTTTCGACTGGAGCATAACCATGCTGGATTGCATGAAGAGACAACTAACAGAGTGTCGGATATGGGAGCAACAAAACTTTGGGTTTGGGACTGTTTTGTGTTCCTTTTTCTTCGAAAGGCTACCGAGTCTTAGTCCTTGAGAGACTATGTGAGGGCACGAGGCCTCTCTCCCAGTGCTATGCAGATGGGTGATGTTTTTGTCATGAAAGGGGGGAGGGAGGACCATTGAGGCCTTCAATGATAAATTTTTTGACTGGTGGTCATGGAAGATTCCGAAAATAGAGGACTACCCCTATGCCGGGATCAATTTTTCTAGGGATCCTGACATGCCTGTACCTCCTGGAGCGGAGCGAGGAGAGATGGGTAAGTTTGATTTTCAAAGTTATTTAATTTTTATATCTTTTTATATATATCATTTTTTCATATACCAGAGTATCTGACACTTATGTATTTGTTATGTACATATGTTGGACCAGTGCGTCCAACATACTTCTCGAGGACCAAGTGGCATCCTCAATCAAAGGCAGGACCGACAACAACCATCGGACCAGAAGCAGCAGTAGCAGGGGGGCCTCCATTTGGATAGGCTAAGAGAGTATTGAGACAGGTGGAGAGAAACCTCACCGCGCTCACTCGTACAGTCCCTATGACAGAGATTGAGGATATCCCACCATCGATGCAACCTCACATAGTTGGGGTGCATTTGAAAACCGTTGTTAATTTTGGCAGGGCCAACAGGCCCCACCCTTAGCTAGGATGGACTACTTACATGCCGAGAGAACTTTTTGTATATATTTTTTAGGGCATAAGCCCCGTCACTCTTACAGGATATATTTTTGAGGTGCTTTCACCCACCCATGTACTCGGTTGATTTAGAAATATATATGCATATTTACATATTTTTATGTCTTATGGATTACATCGATTTTACAAATGTATTTACATGTGCGTGTGTGTGTGTTTCCTTATATGTGTGAAATATGCCAATCTAATACATGATTAGCTAGAGTATCTGTCATTTGATTCAATCTCCTAGGAACATGGATATACGTAATGTAATCAAAGCTTCGTTCTAAGAGACGTACCCTAAGGAACCTTCGGTGTAGAGTAGGATCGTAAACGTGGTGAACTCCATTTAACTGGGACACAACCATCTGAGATTCTAAGTAGACCCGAAGGTGAGAGATACCATGTTAAAAAGCATCATGAAGAAACTCTAAGATTGCGCTGTATTCGATGACATTGTTTGTGGCCTCACCTAAACAGATACCTCATGAAGATAGAAATTGGCCCTGAGGTGTGAAAATCACCCAAGATGCGGAAGAAAGCATCTGAGTGTGCTAGCTAGCACCGTCCACAAACCCAACAAACACCTCTGATTCACTAGACATCTGCCACAATGAAAAATATGACATCAGAAATGACACTTCCATAAAACCAAAAAGACAAAATCTAAAAAGAAAATGTATAAGACTATGCATATGTTACAAGAATTCACCCAAGGTGACCCAACCTATGAGTAATACTTCTTGAGGTAGAGCCCATTTCTAGGCTCTGCCAAATAATTTCCCTCAAAGTCCACCAGATGTTAAGCACCCTTCTTTAGAACCTCCTTCACGATGAAAGGTCTGACCCACATGGGTTTGAACTTGCCTACCCCCAGGGGGTCCTTATCTTGGTCATAGACTAGGACAAGGTCACCTTTAGAGAAAATACGAGGATGGACGGATCGATCATACTGACACTTGAATTTTTTTTTGTGAGCTTCATTACCCAAGGATGCATCCCAACGCTGCTCAAGATATAATAAACGCTCTTCAAGCGGTGAAGTGTCTGGCAATAACTGTATTGCCAACTTTAGAGACGGGATCTGACACTCAATAAGAAAGACTACTTCCATCCCATAAAGGAGTTGAAAAGGTGAGAAACCGGTTGTAGTCTTAACAGACGTTCTGTCAGCCCATAGTCTCGAGTACAACATCAAATGCCAATTTGACCTGGCCGAATTGATCGTTTGCTATAGAATAGTCTTAAGGGATTTATTCACAGATTCCACCTGACCATTCGCTTGTGGGTAGTAGCGTGAAAAATGTTCTTGCCTCAACCCAAGGTTTGACATTAACTCAAACATCATTTTGTTCTGAACGTGATTTCCATGGTCAGTGACAATCTCTCTCGAGACACTGAACCTTACTATTATCTGGTTAAAAAAAAAGAGAGTTGTTGTCTTGCCATCATCTTTAAACGTTGGCATAACTTCAACCCACTTTGTGAATTAGTCTATTGATATGATGATATAACGGTGACCCCTTGCGGAAGGAAGGTTGCATGTAGCATAATCGATCCCCCACTTGGTGAAGGGACCAACTGTGATGATGGGAAATATGGGAGTGGGGTGTGCCCTCATATTCCGAGAGAAGATATAACATGGGTGACACTTCTTGACCAATTCAACACAATCTTTGATTAATGTTGGCCAAAAGTAATCAGCTCATAAAATATTTTGGGCTATTTCCAACCCAAACAAATGACCGCCACATGCTCCTGTGTGGTAATCGTTAAGCATGATTTTTGCTTCTTCATGAGTGAGACACCAATGAAGGATGCAATGTAAACCTCGATGATACAAAGTGTCCTTGAGTATGAGATAGTTCTTTGCATGATGGTGTATACGACAACTCTCATCACGAGAAGAAGAGGTGGGGTGCTTCAAAGTCTAGAGATAGACTAGTATATATCCATACCAGGGGTCCAAAGATGCGATAAAAAACATGTCTCCTTTGATAGGTGACTCCTCGGGTATAACATCACCTGATTCGACCAGAAGTTTTGAAATGAGTTCTATGAAGACCAACAACTTTTTGTATTTTTTCGAGACAAAATCGAAGTCGAATTCTTGGAGGATAACTATCCATCTACTGATATTTCCACCGATTACATGTTGTGTCAACACGTATTGAAAGAAATTCACAATGATAATGATGATGGTCTTGTGAAACAAGATATAATGACGGAACCGCTGGACATCATGAACAACTGCCAACGTAAGTTTTTCAACATGGGAATAATTGAGTTCTGGTCCAACCAGGCCTCGGGTCAGGTAATAGATCACGTATTTCGAGAGAAAATCATCCTCCTGAACCAAGACCATGCCAATGGTTGACTATGCAATGACCAAGTACAATAAACAATCTTTATTATAATTGGGTGGATGAAGCAGAGGGGTAGACGTGAGGGCATGTTTCAATGCTTCAAAAGAGCACTGAGCGGCTTTGTCCCAATGAAAAGAAACATCCTTCTTTAGTAAATGCATGAAACCCTTTGTGATATCAGCATAGTTTGCGATGAAATGCCATAAGAAGTTCTCTTTTACCTGTAAACTCTGAAGCTGAGGGATTGTGCACGGGGGAGGCAACTGAACTATTGCCTCAACCTTTAAAGATTCGAACATGATCCCTGTTGTCAAAACTATGAAACCAAGCAGACGACCCGATGTTATGAAAAAACTGCATTTGTTTGGATTCAAGCGAATCCGGTAGTAGTGACATTGGTCAAAGATAAGTCATAGGTGTGCTGGATGATCAACTCTCTTACAAGATCTTGATGCTAAATCATCAAGATAATCCTCGAATACGTGTTTGAGGTCGTGGAAAGCAAAAGACATGGCCCGCTAAAAAGTAGCTCCAACATCTTTCAAACCAAAAGGCATCTTATGAAAAGTGAATGTACCCCACAGACAAATGAAAGCGGTTTTGTGTTGGTCTTCGGGTTTGATCTGTATTTGATTGTATCCCAAAAAAACATCCATGAAAGAAAATGCCTTGCAACTTGTGCATTCATCGACTATTTGGTCAATAAATGGCATGGGGAAATTATTTTTTGGACATGCTTTGTTCAAATCACCAAAGTCTGTACATATGCAACTCGTACCTTGCTTTTTGTTGACTGACACAGGATTTGACACTCATTGAGTCAATTGAACGGGGTAGATGAAACCATCTTTGAGTAGTTTCTCTACTTCAGCCTTAATAGTTGATGCTTTCCTGGGATTAACTGGCTGAAGCTTCTACCAGACTGGCTTGGCATCAGGATATGTCATGATTTCATGTTCAAAAATTCTTGGATCTATGCCTGGCATTTCCTCGTAATACCAGGAAAAAATTTCGTGAAATTCTTTAAATAACTCCATGTAGATTCGAATCTCCTCGGGGGAGCAATCTGCTCCGATGAAGATATTCTCCACAATGCTATGAATTCTGGAGATATTAATAGGTATCATTGTAGAAATGGTTTCCATATTTAATTCAGTGTAAACAATGTGCATAACCAAAGGATTGCTAGGACAAGCCTTATCTCCAGTCATAGTCAGAGTTAATTTTGCTGCTTCATTTCTTCTTAACTCTGGGAGAAAATAAGATCTTTAATGGAGATCATCCCAGGGTCTGTCCAGACTAGTCATTACCTCAATAATCACCTTGTCCGAGGGAAAGGATAAGTCTAAAGAATCAATATCATCATGGGAACCTTGAGCCCAAATAGGCTAGAGAACCAGATCTAAATCCTGTGTGGGAGTTGGATCGGGGTCGGTGGAATATTGCTGGACTATAAAGTACACAATTTCTTCCGCGAACAAAGGCATGGCCATGCCATGGTTCCCTATTACTTCCATCATAGCTGATGGGGAAGGAGCAGTCCATGTATTGTTAAAGTAAGTCGTGCGAGACGACGAGATTTGAAATATTTCATCCCTAGGCTGGTTGGGGACAACCGACATGTAATGGATATTGTCGGTAGAAGGCAGGTTTTTGAAAGTACCCATCAAAGCTGGGCACAAACCAAACCATATGTTGACGATGACGAGTTGAGGGTTATCACTCATTGAGGCCGTTGATACCCCCGATGAAGGGTCAGGATGAGAGAAGGATAATTGATCAATGGACACGATCCAACCCTCGTGTGGAAAAAACAAGACTTGAAAAACTATCGTGACCACTACTTGCATAACATAGGTGAAAATCCTTCCTAACAAGATATTATAGTCGAGAGAATCATTGACCACTTCAACCTTGATGCACATGGTCTTCCCCCCTAACTGCATGGGGAAAGAGGGGATGATTCCATGTGGTCGGAATGAATGATCGTCGAAAGAGGTAAGAAGAGTAGGTGACAGAGACAAAACAGGTTGTCCAATGACCTTCCAACATGTCAAAGACATCACAAATGTCGAGGATCCCTCATCAACCACTGTGCATAAAATTTTCTGAGTAAAAGTTTTCATGGTGTACGCCACTACTATCTGAAACACCACGTGGTAAGGAAGATGGGGTTTTAAGTCAATCGTATCAAGCATGATCATTCCTACATTACAAGTCTCAGCAGATCCTAAGGAAAATAATAGAGCCTTTCCCTGGGAAGGGAAACTATGGAGGACTTCCAAAGCAGAGATTGCACAAGGGGTTTGTGACAAATCCTCCACCACAGAGTAATTTTTGGCGGCCATGGAATTTGGGTTGTGGGAATATTTCTTGAACGCACCTTTTGGGATGTGTGTCATTGTTTCTCCCAATGCCTTATCAATCTAGGGAGGAAGAGATGGGTTTTTGGCTTCTTTACCCTTCTTAGAGGTGTTTGGCATTCTATAGTCACGTGTCCTAGTTTTTAAGTCAATGCTACCTTTCATCTAGTACACATTCATGGACGAAGGATTACTCGTAGATAGAGGGGGTCCCTGACTACCCCCTTTCACACTTGAAGAGGCTTGAGTTAAAATTTTCCCATGTCATGGAAATGGATTCGTTAACACGGCATGCTACTGTTGTGCCAATAAGTTCTAGGCCTCCGCAAGCCGAGGGCACCGGTGAGTCGGGTGGTCTTCTGTGCAAAGATTACATGGATAATTCGACTTATTCTTTTCTATGTTTCCCCCACTAGCATTATTTGTAGGTTTCTTATCCCCCTTACCCTTCTTTTGTTGTTTCTTCTTTCCTTCAGGATGTTGGGTGGCCTTCGGGTTTGTCGATTGTACACTGTGTACATCTGATGTTTGAGTAGGGGGAGCAGCCGAACTAGTGGTTTGGCTGGACGCTGTCTGCTGTATTGACAATTGTTGCAATTGATTCGACAGTTGATCAACAGGCTTCATTTATGATGAAACAAAAATACCATCGACATGTGGTCCAGATCTCTGTCTGGTCTTGTCAAGTATCGACTGCGGTGCATCTGGAAAAAATTTGTAAAGTAAACTAGATTGAGAGTAAATTAGCTCTAGTTGTTGAGCTCTCATTATCGCTTCTTCTTATGAAAATACCCCCGAGGTTGCGACGTCTTTAGATAACTTTGGTACCAAAGACTTAAGGAACCACTCAAGAAAGAATGTTGGTGGGACTGGTACTTTTATCAAATTCTTCCAACGTCTCCATTCTTGGATGTGATCGAAGATATGGTCTGCTTTTGTCTACTCAAAGTTGGCCAACAATTTGGTTTCAGTGTCGTATGTCACAGGTAATTGGAAATGGTTTAGGAAAGCCATTTCCAATTCGTCGAAGGAAGAGTATCTTGAGTGGTCGAGCTCAATGTACCATTTCGCAACAGTCCCGATGAGAGTGCATTGAAACAAATGCAACTGGATAGAGTAGAGTCTCAAAGAGTTTGATGAGCACCATAAATGGAAGGTTATCAGATGATCGCCTGGATCTTCGTTAGGCTTGGCCTCAAACTTTGGAATGTCTGAAGGAAACTTGTTTGGCATGGGAGGCCAACGTGGATCCTTACAGATGGGGTCATTTAATAACCTTGTCAAGTCTGGCAAGTGAAGAGTAGCCAGAAACGATAATTTGCGTTGTTGATTATAACTAGGGAAAAAGGAGCCTGGAGTTTGGCTGGCACTAGGTTGCCAGGAAAATTTAGGTTGTTGGCTAGGGTTCTGGTAATAACCATGGCTGTGACCAGTGTATGGATTCTGTGCTTGTTGAGACGTCATTGGCTAACTCCTGTAATAGGACATAAAGGGTTGGGCTTGCATCGCATTCCAAGGATTTTGGGAAGGGTTTCCCCCTACTGATCTGACGGGCATAGGTGTTGAGCCTTGCTCGAGGTTCCATTGGCTATGGAAGGTGTTTCCCCCAGTTGGAATCCCTAACAAGGGAATTATTCCTTGCCACATATTCCAAGTTCCTTGTGAGTAAGGAATTCCTAATTTTTCCCCATGTGTAGGAATAATACCCTGCATAGGATCTGTTGTCTATAACCGGGGTTGCCCTCAACCAAGATGGCAGTTGATGAGAATGAATTTTTACCAAATGCGCTGAACAAAGAGAACAATGTCGAACCTACCAACATGATATAAGAAGTAATTCCTTGAATACCTACTCCAAAAGAACTACAATTTATGTTTGGCCCGATGGAGTGCTGGTGAGCATCACTGAGCGAAGGGGATGAAGGAGGTATATGACCCCCTCCATAATGGAAATCATTATATGGAGCTGAAGTTCCCCCCATGGATCCTTACAGAGGATATTTAGAGCTCGCTTCCCCCATACCTAAAGTCTCTAGAGTGGAGTACGAAAGGACATAGTTCATATTGAAGCCAGGAATCTCATCTGAGAATGGAGGGCCTATCCCACTCTGGGTGAAAGGAGCAGTGATTGCCACCATAGATGGAATCAACCCATTACCCAAGGTAGAGGTGGTCGCGACCATGGTGGTCAAGACCGGTGACAGTTGGTTAGGAGGCGGACAAACCCCTATAGTGATAGTCGTAGAGGGAATATGAGTATTCCTTGAAGAAGTAGCAACATTTTTTGCCATAGCTGTTTGTGACACTACCTGACGCTCGTAAGGGTGAACTTGTATGATGACGGGAACCTATAGATTAGTTATCATAGGGTTATAAGTACCAAGAGATTCCGCTCCAAGTTCAA
Source organism: Picea glauca (assembly GCA_000966675.3). Lineage (NCBI taxonomy): Eukaryota > Viridiplantae > Streptophyta > Pinopsida > Pinales > Pinaceae > Picea > Picea glauca. The sequence goes on from JZKD02S1671985.1 coordinate 164,840, forward strand.
CAATGGTTGGTTCCTCCAGAATGAAATGTTCTCCTCTCGGAGATGGGTCGGGCTCAGTTTCCTGTGGACCGGTCAACTCAAAAGACCCTTGTTGGTCTAGTCTTCGCCTTAGCAGTGGAGGGGGTGGCTCCAGATTAACCGACAACAGGACAAGAATACTTCACCACTGATGGAGCTCCTGATCCTCCACAGTGTGAGAATATCAATGATACACTAGGGATTTTTATTAACATTTTAAGGACCAACACACACTAGAAAAATGGATTGGCAAAGAAAGCAAGTAAGATGGCCTGATGCCAGGTATGCATGTCTAGTGAAGTTTAGGGTTATAACAATGAGCATTGAATTTGAGATATATTTAGGGTCCAATACTTCAACCGTAGTGATTGAGATATATAAAACAAGAATTTTTGAGTATTCTTCTGTATTCCTTCTTGATAAATCAACCAATTGGGTTGATAGTCTTTTCAATACATTGATTCTTTCAATCCAACGAGACTTTAGTTGTTTGATGTAGCTTGGAGAAGGTAAATTTTATTTCTTTCTCAATTGCCTTATCATTGCCGAAACCTTCATAGAAAACATCACAACTCCATGCGTATAAAAAACTTTATCATTTTTCAAATATATATTCAAATACTCCTTGGTGTTCTAAATTCTCAAAACAAGAGAAGACAATCTTTTTTTCCATATCCCATAACTCTAAAATCAATTCCATTCTTTTCTTAATATTTTCTTTGACAAAATATCAAGTGGCAATGATCAAATTTGAAATTTCCTTGAATCTAGCACTTGACTCTGGGGTTTCTTGAAAATGTTTTTTGGGATGAATCATGGTAACAGGGGAAGCCAGAATAGGTGGATGCATGATGGTTTCTTCCAATTCTTTAATTTTCTCTTTCAAATAAGCATTTATTCCTCCATATTTGTAATTGAAACATCAAGTGCATCCATGGTAACTTTATGAATAGATGAAAATACAGAAGGAAACATATTTCGTGTATCAATGGTGGACCGTAACTTCCCTCTTTTACTCTTCATAGTTCTTTCAAAGACCAATTTTTTATATTCCCTATCAAAAGAGGAATTTTTTATAGAAAAAGTCTCTTCATTAGAAAATGCCTCCTCCTGGATCATGAGTGCAGAAACATGTTGTACATTTTATTTAGTCAGTACTTCTACATATGGGAAAATGATATTTTCAATATCCATATCCAAGTCCATAATATCCAATAACAAATTTTTTTGGTGCATTTATTTCTTCTCCCTCATGCTGTGAATTAGTCCTTTTCCTTTTAATTTTTAACTTGTGGGGGTTCTCCAAGTTCCCCTTAGGAGGATTTTTTTCTTCATCATACCTTGAGTTATTACTTTGTATTTTTATTAGGTGTGATGTCCCAGGCTAAGGATTTTTCTTTGGTAGAGAACTTCTTCGAGAAACAACCGACGACTGAGTATTTTTCTCATTTGAAGGTTTGTCTCTTTCCTTATGATGTTCTGTTGTATTTATGATAGTTTCTATATCTATGGAGTCTATGTTGGTCCTTGACCAGGTTTTGTTGATATATGGTCAAGTTTGACCTATTTTTGGACTTCGACAACCTGCCAAAGGAGGAGTGAAAGACGAAGAAGAGATCGCGGGATCTCAGCCCCTTTTTGGGATGTGGGAATATGTAATGAGAATGGGATGTTGGTCCATGGGTTCACCCATGTTTAGGCCTATTTTGTATGTATAAATAGATGTATAGGAAATGTAAAAGAGAGAAGAGAACGAAGGCATCTATGTGATGTTAGTATGCAAGTAGACTAAGTGCCAAGAGTTGGATCTATGTGATCAGGAATTGTAATCTTTGTGCATACTGTGTGAAACTTGCAGAGTTAAGTGCAAGTCATTGTAGCAATATTGTGGAAGGCTTAGTGCTGGAACAAAAGGAAGAAGGATCTAATGAGATGCACATATATTTTGTCTTGTGTGAGATAAGGTTTTTGAGGCTCTGTGCTTGTAACCGATTGACTGAAGACAATAAAGAATAAGAGTTGGTGGACATAGCCCCAGGTTGGGGGTGAACCACGTAAACATTGTATTGTTATGCTTTGTTCTTGTCTTAATGTGTTTATGACTCTCTTTCTAAGTTCTTTGATAGAGATAGATAAATATGTTCATGCTTTGTGATAATGATGTGTAAGAATGTTAGATCTGATTTCTATGAATGTTCTTAGTGCTTTCTTCTGCTAGATCTGATCCATCTGTTTTTGCTAAGTGTTTAATTACATTAGATCAATGTGAATGTTGCGAAGCTCTATTTTATCAGTGAAGTAAATATTGATTGCATATTGAGGATATGACGATGCTAAGTTCTCTATTAAGTATCATAATCAGAGATCTGTGTCCTAGGTAAGGTTGCAGACACCTGAGTCTCACAACCACCCCTATCTCTACCTCGGGTGAGAATTCATCTTCTTCGCATGTGTTGATGAAAGGGCTGGTAGTTAGGGTTTTTTTGGTGCATTTTTTTAGCGTTGAACCCTGGGTTTGCCCCTATGCCAACAAATGGTTCTGTTGCTAGGACTGAAAATGTGATTGCTGGGAACTGAGAAAGAAGAAGCTTTGTGCAAAGATTCGTCTTGAAGTTGTGAAATCTCTGTGCATAGATCTGTCGCTCTAGTGCGCAGTATTATACTTGATTTATAAAGCTCTATGCTAAAATAAAGAAGCCCTATCTGAAGAAAAGAGATCAGATCTGAAGGAAAGAAGAAATATCTGAAAGATTTTTGCTCTAAGAAAGGTAAAAGTGAGAATTTCTGATTAAAAGAGGTAAGCTTTGCAAGCTCTATGCTCTGATAAAGGTAAGAATAGTGATTTTTTTTTAGATCTAGAATCTTTGTGCTCTGTAGAAGTAAGAAAAGTGGAAATTTTTGTTTCTAGAGTATGGATCTAGGTATGTTTAATAGAGTCTGTGCTAGTTCAAAAACTAGGGTATTGATAGATGAAGGAAGATTTGATATTAATAGATATGACAAGAATAGTGAAATATATGTTATACCTATGCATAGAAAGAATTTTTGGACTAACAAGTGGATGCAGGATCCTAGAAAGAAGTTTTTGCAGGTTAGCTCCTATGATCCCAACGCCCAATACTGAAAAGGCTAGGGATCATTTAAAATAAAGAGAGGTTTAACCCTTTGTTACAGCTGCAGAATACCAAGACATATTGCTAAGGAATACCTTGGAAGAATACCTAGTTGTCTTTGTTGCAAAGCTATGGACCATGAAGTGTTGGATTTGCCTAGAATTATTGCTAATCTTGAGGGAATGAATTTGAACCAGGAAAACCCTAAGGTAGATCCATAAATAACATAATCCCCGAAAAAATCAGTGAAAGTATTGTTACAGATGAAAGAAACTCCGAATGACCACTGACATATCAACTTATCAGAGATATTCAAAGAAAAAGAATGCATCGAAGAAAGAATAAGAGACTTCGACATTGACTTTGTTCTAGATGAGGAAACATAGGTGAATATCATGACAGAGAGAACTTGGGAAGCTATAGGGAAGCCTGCTCTGATTCCTTCATTAGGAGGAATAGGATTATTCAAAGGAAAATTGGTAAACCTATGTGGGAAGCTTGCTCATGTACCTATGCATGTTAAGGGACCTTCAGCATAAGAATATTTTGAGATTATTAAATTTATTAAGGACAATGCCCCATTTACCATGTTAATAGGAAAACCTTGTATTGACAGAGATCGAGTCAGACGAAAGGAAGAAGAAGAAGTTTTGTAGCAGAAGAATCAAGAGTTAAAAGATTTCATGACTAGAAGGATCACACACTTGATTAAAGAACAAGAGAACATATCGAAACTATTTAACACTAGAGACCCTGATGTCGAAGCTGCAAGAACCCTAGAATACCAACAGAAGATTGAAGTACTTATCCCAGGTAAAGAAAAAGAATTACCCTCGAATCCTAGGAAATAATCTCAACAACGCCCAATGTCTATGTCAAACGAAGATAAGAATTGGAATGCAAAAATACATACCGAGATGAATCTCACTGGAAAGAAGGATAGAAAGCTAAGTAAGAAGAGGGATAAGATTGAAAAGTTACAGAAGATTCTAAAGGGAACTTCGCAGACAAAAAAATTGAAAAATTGGAGCTTCGTCGGGATATCATAACAGCGACACATGACACTTCACCATGGTGAAGAAATATAGCCATTGGGGACATTATAACCATTCGATCGATGCTCCGAATGGGTAGAAAGGAAATTATGGTTCGTTATCAAACCATTGGGTTGCGCCATAATGAACATAACATGGTTAATGAAGGCTTCATACCTGTTGCAAGAGAACCATTGTTGAGTTACCTATTTATACCATCGCGCCATGCACAGAGAACACTTTTGCTAATTGAGAATTTGAGCCCACAAACTAAGCTGAGTTTATATATTGATTGTTGTGCTCTTTATCTCTATCTCACTACTATGTCTAAGTTTTTCTTCGAACCCGCGATTGTTAACATTGAGTGTGTATGTCGGACAAATTGAGCATTGTAGAGAAAGTTGTTGAAGAAGTTTTGATCGACTTGATGAATGAAAGAGTCATGTTGGAGAGAGGATTATCCACAGGTGTACAATCATAATCCACGAGAGGACTTCCATCCTCTTCGTCAACTGCTCCAACCGGACCATCCCGACCATCAAATGAGAAGCGAACTAAGCATAGGGATGATCTCGCAAATGCTAAGTTGATACTGAGCATATTACCTACCTATATACCACCTTTGAGAGGTGTTGTAAACCGCAACAACGTACCTAGAGATTTTGAGTACGCCTTGGTCACTGCGTACCTCCCGAAGGGGATACATGCAGTTCGCATAGACCAAGATAACATTGCAGCATTGAAGTTTAGCGACTTCAACCTCGGTGACAGGAAGGTCTGCAACATGCTCTCCCTACATAAGTACCTGACCAGAACAAAGGGAAATAATTCAAATATTGTCCCTCAGTCATGGACCCATAACCTCGCGTAGTCCACCCTACTAAACGTTATGAATATTCCAGATTTTGGACGACACCAGGAAGTGAATGCATGTGTCAAATTGTTGTTTTATTGTTATCATGGAGGTTATCTATGGTTAAACAGGTTATCTATGGTTAAAAAATCACATAACAGTGGATCCGACCTTGATAAATCGAATCACTAGGCTTAGTATGCCGGGACCCGACCCACAAGATTTCTATCCTGGAAAATCCATGGACCGCACTCTAACTCAAAGGATCAAGGACGCTTATAGTGATGTCAATAAAGGAACGTGAGGCTAAAATGTAGCTTCTATCCAGAGTGGAAGAGTGCGCCTCACCTGTCAAATGATTCTAGGGAATTTAGTATGCAAGAATCGACCCACCCAAGTGACTGGTTTTGTAGTCGACCTTACCGGGAAGTGTGCGGAGGGCCTACAAATGAATTGTTCAGAGTACCTGGTGAACCAATTAGAACTTGACTATAGAGAATCCAAAGATAAAGGGTACAAATTCCACTTTAGTTGGCTATTGATCCTGATCACTTTCATCGCCTGGGAGATGCCGGAAGGTGCGACCTTCCTGGACATTGAGCCATTTGAACCATCGACTGTGAAGTTCAACACACTATGGTATTCAAGCGACATGAATAAACAACGGTAGTCCAATGATGTATTTCATGCATACTACAACCAGTTGAAGGTATCCATACAATCCGTGCCTCACAAAACTCCGAATAATTTACACAGGTTTAGGCCTTTGATGAAGTTCAGCGCGAACCATCATTTCATTTATGTCACAGCGTGCACTGAATATCACAAGAAACAACTTCAGTCCTACTATAATATAACGGATGAGGACCTGGAGGAGATCACCAAGGACTGGTTGGCGAACCTCCTCATTCCAGTAGACCCTGCAGAGATATCTGACATAGATAGTCTAGAAACTGCGCAGGATACACCCGGGTCGAGCAAGACAAAGAAGACCAAAGAGGTCCATGATTTAGACAATGCATCTGTGAAGACTAATTCAATCTCACTGGAGCAAGGAGGTGATGATGTAGAGTTGAATGACACAAAGGTCGAGCAACAACAGGGTGACGAGGCTGATCCCCTGAAAAAGAGGAAAGGTTCACCTTTGAAACCTTCCTCCCGAAATAAATCGAAGGCCACTATGATGAATATGCAGACTGTCCTCACCTCTGATGACTTCGAATTCCTCGTAGCAGCCCTAAATGATTCTTTTCTAGAGATAGCAGAGAAGAAAGAAGAAAAGTAAGAGGATATGTATGATCGAATCATGACTGAACTCTGAGGAGTACAACAATCCCTACAATCCAACTGCGTAGTCTTCACTACGTCGGGAGAGATAGAAGTGGGAGATGAGTCAGCTCAACTCCATCGAATAGATGATATAGTCGAAGCTCATCTTCGACTAACGCAAGAAGAAACAACACAATCCACCCATGCTTTGGTAAATGTACAGGGAGTACTTGTAGAACAATGCCAGGTTGCCGAATAGGAAAAGAGCGCTCTCCAAGCGAAGTTTGATGAAGAAAAGGAACAACTTTTGCAAGCCAAGGAACAACTTCTCCCCGAGCAACTCGAAGTGAAGGAAACGATCAACATAGCACTTTTCTCTATGACTGTCATAGAAGTAAAGGTAGAGGATCAAGTCATGAAGAAAGCAACGCAACTTGAAGAAGTGATCCGACAGCTCTAACAACGCATAACAAATTTAGAGCTACGCATTGTACTAGAGACTCCACAGGAGGTAAGAGACTACTTAGAAGCCACTGCCTACAGTGCAATTTACAGATTGAAGGCCCTTACCTTATAATGCAAGAAATTCATTGATCGGAGTGCCTAGACATATGATAAACTTATCGAGAACCCAAATTTGTAGGCACTGGAGTCACAACTCCCGGAAGTGAAGCACCATGTAGAAACACTACAGGCCCAGCTGAAGTCTTTGTCAGCTGTGGAGAGAATGAAGAGATCTCAAGAGAAGCAAACTGCCTAGCAGAAAATCCATAATATCCAAGGCAAAGTGATGGAGATAACTCAGAAAATCCAACTGGTACAAGATAAGGCCTATCAGTTGTTTATAGAGGCGGAAGGCCAGGGAGAAGAACTGGAGAAGGTTAGCACTATGAAAAAACAATGCCTAGAAGAACTTGTGAATGATGCAGTCATTCAAGAATTTGTTGAAAAAGAACACGTATCACATTAGCAATTTGAAGCAGTTCAAGCCAAGATCAAAGCATCCAAAGCGAAATTTCATACATTAGAGTGACTTGGGACGAGTCACAAGTTAGTGTTGGGGCCATGTTGGCCCTTGACCAGGTTTTGTTGATATCTAGTCAAGTTTGACCTATTTTTGGACTTCGACAGCCTGTCGAAGGAGGAGCATAAGACGAAGTAGATATCGCAGGATATCGAACCCTTTTTGGGTCCTTTTTTGGATGTGGGAATATGTAATGGGATTGGGATGTCGGTCCATGAGTTTACCCATGTTTAGGCCTATTTTGTATGTATAAATAGATGTATAGGCAATGTAAAAGAGAGAATAGAATGAAGGCATCTATGTGATGTTAGTATGCAAGTAGGCTAAGTGCCAAGAGTTGGATCTGTGTGATCAGGAATTGTAAGCTTTGTGCATACTGTGTGAGAATTATAGAGTTAAGTGCAAGTCATTGTAGCAAGATTATGGAAGGCTTAGTGCTGGAATGCAAGGAAGAATGATCTAGTGAGTTGTGTATATCTTCTATCCTATGCGGGATAAGGTTTTTAAGGCTCTGTGCTTGTAACCGATTGACTGAAGACATTAAAGAAGAAGAGTTGGTGGACGTAGCCTCAGGGTGGGGGTGAACCATGTAAACAATGTGTTATTATGCTTTGTGCTTGTATTAATGTCCTTATGACTCTCTTGCTAAGTTCTTTGATAGATATAGATAAATTTGTTCATTCTTTGTGCTAATGATGTGTAAGAATGTTAGATCTGACTTCTATGAATGTGCTTAGTGATTGCTTCTGCTAGATTTGATCCATCTGTTTGTGCTAAGTGCTTAATTACATTAGACTAGTGTGAACATTGCAAAACTCTGTTTTATCAGCAAAGTAGATATTGATTGCGTATTGAGGATATGATGGTGCTAATTGCTCTATTAAGTATCATAATCATAGATATGTGTCCCATCTAAGGTTGTAGACACCTGAGTCTCGCAACCACCCCTACCTCTACCTCGGGTGAGACTTCATCTGCTTTAGAGGTGTTTCTGAAAGGGCCGATAGTTAGGGTTTTGTTGGTGCGTTGTTGTAGCGTTGAGCCCTAGGTCTACCCCTGTGCCAAAAGTCTCTGTTGGATTCTTGATTATTAGGGTTATGGATATCATTCTCCTCTTCTCCACTTATGGCTGAATTTATGAGTGTAGGGATGATCCCAACTGAAATCAAATGATTATAAAAAAATATGAATAGGGTCAAAAACCTTGATTTCCTCTGCACATCTCAAGTTGGAATGGTCGAAATAAGCAGCATATTAGTCAATCTTGGAAATTCCTTTAAAAATAATTTCACCAACTTTCCATAGGAGAGGTATGAACTTATTTCTTCTTTTCTTAGAAAAAAAGTGTGAAAACAAAATTTATATTGTCTAGTTACTTCAATAATAAACAACTTATCAGATATATATTATGGAAGAAAAATAGGTTTTTCAATAGAGCAGAAAACTTTGATGATATTGTAATCCTCCATTTTTTCAAGACTTCCTTTCCCTTTTAGAAAAGATGATGCTTCCAATGATAGTTGGGAAGTGTGTTCCTAAAATAATAGCTTCTTTAATTTATACACAAAATCATAATATATTTCATAGAAATGATGGTCGACTCTCTATCTCCATAAATCTTGATACCACATGGTCACAAGGTCCACCTTTATTTTCACTCTTTGGGAAATGTTTAAACACTCAAAGGTATGAAAATATGTAATAGAAAATATCAAATTAGATGACATATAAAACTTCTTCTTAGTCTTGAAATTTGTCAATTGTGCAGTAATTTCATTCGAAATAATCTTCGCTCAGTCAAAAATTGCGTTTTCATGAACTATGAAATGAAATATATAGAATTCCAATTGGGTAATGGTTTCTATAGAGTCTTGGCTAGCAATTCGAGTGAATAACCAATCAATTTCTTTATAAGGATTTTTTAAAGAACTTACTTGAATTCTGGATATATCTTCAGGCATTGAGACTTCCTAGTCGGCCTGTTGTTGAAGCCCAAGAAGGGAAGTGGGGAAATCAAATTAATGTTAAGAAGAGAAGGGACACATTTCATGGGGTGGGATAGACATGTGGGGAATGAGGGATTGTAGGTTGTTTTCTAGAGTTGGCACCTGATTATGAGTTTCTTGTTGTTTGAGAGACCTTATCCTGGTTAGGATTCATGTACCCAAGTGGAGTTTCAACCCCAACTCTAGGGTGACCCACTGCTGATAATTATGAGAAGTATGGTATATGAATGGGAGGAATGTGGAGGGTCTGCATCCAATTGGTGTTATTTTTCCCAAATATAAGTGTTTATTGTGTGTTAATTTATGTGTTGTGTTAATATTTATGCATTTATTTTCATGGTTTTTTCCTGTATATGTTGTATCTATATACCTTTTGTTATGTTTCATTAATATCTACAATTTTCAAAGCATTATGAGTTAGTAGTTGAGATTTCTGTGGTGAGAATTTTGTTTTTGAGAATATGGAAGAACCACAATGTTATCGTTTTTTTGTCGATGTTTCAGATTCACAACAGGATCCATATTTAGGACATAAAAGTATGAGAAAAATAAAATAGAAGAATCCTAATAAATACTAAAGTAGAGAAGAGGGAACCCTAAAGTCGGCTCAGTGAAACCCTAGAATTTTAATAATTGTTTTTTAATAATAATGTATTCTATATAATATTTAATAAAATAATATAATAAAGTGAAGGGTGTTTTTTTAAATTTTGTTTATTAATATAATAAGTGGTGGTTATAAGGAGAGGTGAGAGGATGTAAGGTAAACAATTTAATAATTTAAATTATGGCTTGATAATTAATTTATTATTTTTAATGTATTGGTTTTTTAATTATTATTCTATTTGTTTTTTAATTATTATTAATGTATTGGTTTTTTAAGTTAGTTTAGGTTAAAATAGAATGGATTTTAATAGTGGTTTTTTTTTTTAGGGGATTAATCTAAGATAGTTTCATAATATTAAAATTATTAATGATGTTTATTGGTATTGTTAAGTAGGTATAGTTATTAAATTAAAATATTTTCTAATGTTAGTATTCTAGGGGAAGTCAGTGCAGGTTTTTGGGTCCTAGGGAACAAGATTATACTATCTTCTTTCTTGAGTGAGTGGGATCCAACTTTCACTAATCTCCAGACCATTGTCTCACTTTCACAACAAAGCACCATGTGCGCTTAGAAGACACCAAAATCCTAGCAAGATATGATCACCTCCTCAAACGACGAATTAGGGATTAGATAAAGAACACCTAGAACAAGAGAAAAATCACCTTAAAAAAGTATTCATGAGAATAGGCTACAAAGAAAAAGAGATTGAGAATGTAATAAATAAATCCCTAAAAAGAGAAAATTATAAACCTCAATACTGAAACAACCAAACCCCTTTTTTGACTGCTTATCTCCCTTATATCCAAGGAGTTACTGATAAAATTGAAAAAATCCTGAAAAAAAAAGAGATAAAGACCTCTTTCAGACCACTTGATACCATCAAACAAAAAATGATATCATTCAAAGACAAGCTTGACCAACACAATTGCAAAGGAGTGTAAAGAGTAGAATGTTCATGTGGTAAATGCCACATTGGATAAACATGTCTCTCCTTTCACACTAGGATTAAAGAGCATGGTGCTGACATTAAAAATGAAAGAACACACACCTCATCATTAGCCAAACACTCTCTCACAAAAAAACACCATATGCGCTTAGAAGACACCAAAATACTAGCAAGAGAAGACCACCTCCTCAAATGACGAATTAGGGAAGCAATCAAAATCATCAAAAATCCCAATAACCTCAATAGAGACAATGGTCTAGAGATTATTGAAAGTTGGATCCTGCTCATTCGTGAAAGAAGATAGTATAAGATTGTTCCATAGGACCCAAGAACTTGCACTAACTTCCCCTAGACTACTAAAATTAAAAAATATTTTAATTTAATAACTATACCTACTTAACAATAGCAATAAACATCATTAATAATTTTAAGATTATGAAACTATCTTACATTAATCCTCTAATTTTTTTTTTTTTTTACCACTATTAAAATCCATTCTATTTTAACCTAAACTAACTTAAAAAACCAATGTATTAAATTAAAAAACAAATAGAATAATAATTAAAAAACCAATACATTAATAATAATAAATTAATTATCAAACCATAATTTAAATTATAAAATTGTTTACCTTACATCCTCTCACCTCTCCTTATAACCACCACTTATTATATTAATAAACAAAATTAAAAAAAACACCCTTCACTTTATTATATTATTTTATTAAATCTTATATAGAATACATTATTATTAATTTTTTTTAATAAAATTCTAAGGTTTCATCGAGCCTACTTTAGGGTTCCCTCCACTCTACTTTAGTATTTATTAGGGTCCTTCTCTTTTATTTTTTTCATGCTTTTATGTCCTAAAGATAGATCCTGTTGTGGATCCGAAACATCGACGAAAAACCGATAACACCATGGTTCTTCCGAATTCTGAAAAACATTATGAGCTAATTAAAATGGCATCGGAATTCAAGAATTTGTGTGGCATTTCCCAACAGGTGTCTGGGGATGCTACAAATGCATCACCACGGGGGCACATACCTTACTTTTCTTAGAATCATAGAGACTTAATATGGATTTGGGAAAGGGCGGGGCAACTTGGGAGCATGCCCAAGGAGTGAAGCTCTCCGCCCTCGACAACATGGGTGCACCAGAGAGGTTGGAAGACCCCATCGACACACCCATGAGGAGTCATGATGATTTACATGAGAGAGAACCCAAGGTAAGGGGGACACCCCCAAGGATGGGTAATGTCGGTCCAAGAAACATGAAAATTGATGGGCATGAGGGATTGGATGGGTGCACCAAGTCCATAAAGGGGGGAGACGAGTCAATTGTGTGTGTGTTCTTGAAGGGGTGTAACACACCCAAGAGACATGACATTTCACACAAGTTACCATTGTATTTCCGATAAGAGAAAGGGCACACAACCAAAGGAAGGAATAAATATTGGAAAGATATTTGGAGAACAAGTCTAAGGCATGTCTGAGGCAACGAACTAAGGTAGTGTTGTGAAGATGGTAGACATGTAGAAAATAGTGGGATGATCTAGGAGGTTTTGGGGAAGTATGGAAATGAAGGTCTATTGGAGGCATGTGTGAGGAAGAATAAAAAATCTATGTTATCTCAGTGGAAGTATGTAGTAATGAATGGAAAAAAAGTCTATGGTTGTGGGAACATCACAGGTGCACCACAGGAGGTTGTCGAGACACTTGCAACAAAAGGTCTTGGTGTGAAAAATATGTGTATGAGTGTGTTATTGAGGTGAGACAAGTCGTGTGACTCTGCCCAATTTGTAAACCGAGATTATAGTGGTCATATTATAAATATTTTTCAATAAAAAAGAGTTAGTCGAGTGTTAAGCACGGTTTTCTCTGCTTGCACTATTTCTATGTTTTCCTTCATTTGTTTTGTTGTTTTTCTATTGGTTTCTCATGTTAATGGATGCATGCTTATATATGCATAAGTTTTAAACTATTAATAATTTTCTAAGTATACAAGAGTTGCACTAGAGTAGGATTGTGACTTGTTGGTATCCCAGAATGAAGTATGGGTATGCTCTAGGTGAAGAGGCATAGTATAGATGTAGTATTCTTGGTGTGCCAAGAAACCAAGTAAGAACCTTTGTGGCATTGCATTTCCTCAAGAGGTGAACGATCACAATATATGAACATGAATCATGTGGGGTTGTGATAGGTGGTATCAGAGTATATTTGGCTCTTCACCACTACTACAGTCAGAACACTTGTGGGGAGGGGCACAATTGTTGATTGAGATAGTTTGGGTGCAGGCTTGGTGAGAGTTGGACAAACTAACCCATCATAAAGACAACCTAAACAAATATTAGTGGTTTTTGATGGAAGTGAAGGATCGAGTTGCAAATGAATCCATGACTTATGAGTAGACCTGAGCGCACACCTTAGGTAGGAAAAGTGAAAATTTCTTAGGCTGAACTGAGATCTTTGGAAAGGAGAAAAAACACAAAACTTGTAGTAGACCCGATCGTGGAAGTAACCACAGAGTTGATAATAGAATTTTGAAGTCTTGAGATGAACTCTTGGGTGCCTCAGATGAACCATTTTGCAAGTAAAGTGAATATACTTGGATGACCATTGGTGGATGGGTCATATGAATATGGAAGTGACACTGAGAGGGATCCCAAGACAGGAAAAATGAAGGACCAAATCATTGTCTTGGAGAGGATTTTCAAAAATATGATGGACGCAATGTGCCAGCATGGTGAGAAGGTCAACTAGATGGAGACTAAGATGATAAAAATGAAGCATGGAATTAATGAAATAATTCAAGACTGTTAGACAATTTCATATGTTATGTATGACACCTTAACAAACAACATTTAGGATAAAATCAAGGCATCGAAGGACACACTTGTCACAACCACACAAAGGTTGAAGGACCAAGATGACACCATCGCATTTCTAAAAAATATATTTGGATAATAGATAGAGTACTCTTGTCATTCCGATGAGGATTAATATAAAGGATCTTGAGACATATGACAAAAATCGCAACACTATGTTACTTGGAAACATTTTTTGGGACATTGAGCAGTACTTGCAACAGTTGAACAAAAGATCGGATGAAGCTAAGGTGAATTTTGCAGTGATGTTCTTGACAGGAACCACTAAGATATGGTGGAGGAACCGGGTGGAATAATTAGAAGCTGAGAGAATCGTTGAGAAGATCGAAAACTGGGCAGATATGAAGGAATAGTTTGGTCCAAGGAGGCAAGCATAGATTGCAAGGAATTATTTCTTGGCTCTCAAGCACATTGGTAAGATGCAAGCCTACATCAAGGAGTTCATGGGGATCATGTTGAATATCAAATACATGTAGGATGAAGACAAAATTTAAAACTTCATGAATGGTATGTAACCATGGACATAAAGTGAGTTGCAATGGTAGAGCGTGTAGACTCTTGTAGTACAAATCACCACAATGGAAAAAATGTTTGACTTTTCAGGTGAACCCAAGACAAGTCCTATGAACAGTGAGGATGCCCAAAGTGAGAAGCAGTAGTAAGGGACGGGGAAGAGGAAGGAAAAAAGAAATATGAAGACATCCAAGGGAAACAAAAAAAATTCCAAGAAAACAAATGCAGTGAAAGAGAAGTATTTGATTTCATGTTGGATTTGTGCCAAGGATCATTATGCGAAGAATTGTCCCTTGAAAAAGAAGTTGAATTCTTTGAA
>JZKD02S1671985.1:187084-210319 GCA_000966675.3 Picea glauca
CATTCAAATTCAATGAAAACTATTTTATCAGTTGCTAAATCTTATACATTTGTTAATGTTTCGTAAATATGATTCAAAGATATATTGTGCATTTTTTTCTAGCTCAAACACTTCAGAGGGAAAATTCAAACCAATAACACCCTACTTGTATGAACCTAGAGTTTTGACTAGTAAAATTGTTGCATGGGAAATGCTCTTATTAATGATTCTTCTGCATGGGACAAGAAAGAGTTTTGACTAGTAAAATTGTTGCATGGGAAATGCTCTTATTAATGATTCTTCTGCATGGGACAAGAATTTTGATTGATCTTTTCATCAAAGTAAATGTAATCCCATGGAACATATTTTCAATTTTGGAGAAGCTCAGGGCTCAATAATAGGTATGTTCTTTAGTAGTTTGACATCATTTGCTTACATTTTCCCTCAATCAAGGCTTAGTCGTTGAGATGGGGTGCCACCATGCAAGCAGTTAGGTGCAAACCCCAGTGAATGCTCTTGTGTGGGAAAAGTATTTGACCTCCTAAATTTGGTTTTCCTTATCAAAAGGGTTTAAGACACTTACAAAATAAATCAAATTGGTATAAGTGGATGATAATATGATACTTTATCCTTTTAATTTTTAACAATTATGGTGTCTTCTGAGATTATCCACATCACTCTTTCTAAAAGTGTCTAACAAAACAACTCAAATTGGTCTAAGTGAAAGATAAGTTGACGATAATACGATACTTTATCCTTTTAACAAGTGTCTGTGGGGGCTATCCACATCACTCTTCCTAAAAGGATATAAAAAAATAGTTTTAAGGAGGAAGGAAACTATAGAAGCTCATTAGTTGGCATCTATGTGCCTTGAAGAAAATGTTGGTCCTATTCGTTCGTACAAGCTTGGGTAAACCAGAGTATATTTTCTCCCAGACTAAGGCTAAGTTTCTAAAATTTAAAATGAGGATAAACTTTAGTTACTCAATGAAAATTCATGGAAAATTTAGAGAGGGATAGAAAAATATTTCTAAAAATATTGATCCCATGGCCTTTTTCTAGCTCTCAATGAGATACATCGGTTGTCTTGAGTTCTTAAAACTTAGGTGTTTTCACTGCATTATATTTTTGATTTAAAGGCTCCTTATAAATGCTTAGTTATGCTTCAACACTGTGTTGGCAATCCTACATATTTTTTCTATTTAAACAAGAAATTGCATTTTCTGTAGATGCCTTCACCTCAATCTTGCGAACATTATCATTTTGAGATGATTACTAGATTAGCAAATATGTTCATTAATTCTTTATTATTGTGTTTTCGTTTTGTTTTATGTTTGATTCATGACTGAAAGAATGAATCAAACATGGACACCTAGATTGGTGTTATATTTTCTTTATAAGGCATTCTTTTAAAGGTCATCATGCTTGTATCAAATCCAAACCCAATGTTGGACTGACCTATTTTCGATATTTTGGATTTTTAATATAGTTATTGTATGGTTCGATGGTTTGTATTCAATTTATTAAAAGCCTTTTGATATTTTTTAAAAAACCCCTTGTAAATTCAATAGTCGTGTTAGTAGTCATGACAATCAATGCACACCTGTTGTACTCATGTCCTTACCTCACCTTGCTGACGCAATGTATTAACGAGCCATTCATTGCGTTCTTAGGGTTTCAGTACTCTGTATGTCTGGTTCTCATTACATGGAATGGTAAAGAATCTACGATCAAACCCTCGGTGTATGCTCCCACTACCTTACATATGATAACACACAGGTTTTGTGATGGTCGTTTCCCCATTATCCATTCGATTTTGTTCCTATCACTGCCACTATTCAAACCTAAAACTATTTTGAGTTATCCCTGTTACATTATGGTCGCATTTTCCATGGCTCCAATCATTCGCTTGGAGTCAAATGGCTACCAGACATTGCTCTCTCACAATGATGCAATCAAAGACTTAAAAAGCCAATGCTGGGATGTCTTTCTAAAAATATTTGAAGGCTATAACCTTCAGGTGGCGCAAGCTTTCGCACAGAGCTTTGATGGTTGCAGAGAAAAAATTGGGGACACACAATTAGAGATAACCAAGGGGTTTGTGAGTGAAGGCACAGGGCTTCTATCCACTAGTGAGAAATGGTTCAAAAACTCATGAATTGAAGGAGTACCATTGAGCCTCTTCATGATGTCCCGAAAAATCAACTGTTGCAAAAAAGGTATTACCATTTCCCTGGTTAAACCTAGGTGGCATAGCCTGCTATTGATTCTCAAACAATTCGTGACCTGTGAGGGTCGATATGGATTAGTCTTCCTCTATCATATTAGCTTACTCATTCATTTTATTGGTTTTGAATTAAGAATTCCATTTTATTTGCTGAGAAGTATCTATAAAATGTCCAAAAGATATAAGAGACAAAGTGTTGATTTAAGTCATTTCCATAACGGATTTATTAAAATCCTTTTGATTTATCACTTGTTAACTGTGGGTGACTGATGGGATAAGTTTTTGGTAAGGAATGGTTTTTCCATGAGCGTTCATGTAGTAAACCCTAGCCTGGAGGAGCCATTGATTAAAAACCAGTCTGACTTTTCAATTGATACGCCAGACTCTACCAACAGAAACCCTCTAGATGCAGGATACTAAGTAAGTCTTCACCTACATGATTTTCTAAGCAAGGGAATGCTAAGTTGAAGGTTATTAATCCTTGTGCTCCTAAAATTGAAGCTAGCCCGATTGTTAGTATTAACCCAGATGTTGAAAAACCTCGCGAAGGGATAACAAAGGAATGCACAGATATAGGGTTAAAAAACAAAAGGGTTGGTTGCCAAATTTCGAGAAAGCTTAAGAATCAATCCAACACTCATATGAGTTTGATCAGCCCAATTGAGATCGATGATTGTTCAGACCCCGATATCAAAGAGTTCCTCATTCTTGAAGACCCAGATTTGCAGGGTTACAGGAAGAAAGTCATTACTCCCATTGAACCATACGACTTTGTGACAAATTTTCCACCATGCCTCAAGGGTAAGGAGGGTTACTATAGTATTAGGCCTGATCAAAAGAAGATAATAGATAAGGCGGATACACCCATGTTCGACTGTGCACTCCATCGACCTACCATTCCTCATATATAGTGTGATGGTTTTTTCCACTAGATCGCGCGGTATTGCACAGACATACCCATTCTTCAGGCCAGAATCAAAATGCTTACTGATCAAAACAAATCCTTGAGACAAGAAAATCTCAACCTCGAAGTGGACGCAGAGAGGAAAGCCAAACGCATTAAAATATTAGCGAACATAATAATAAAAAATGCAACAAGTGTCAAAGTGATAGTAAATTTTGAGCTACCCGACCCATCTTTAGTCAATTTCTAAATGGTATAAAAGTTTCTCCTCTTATTTTATGTCTATTATCTATTTTCTAAATAAGTCGACTTTGAATTTGATTTTATTGCTAAACTAAGATTGGCTACAAAATCTTTGATTCTGTAGCCAAGTCTCTTTGTAAATAAAAATTAGAAATTAGTTGTGAATGATTTTCTAATTTACTAAATTTGTTTTGTCTTTTCAGGAAGTATGAAATTATGTTGCTGATTATCTTGGGAGAAACAAATTCGATTATGCATCTAAGTGAATTAATAGTTTCTTTTGTTTGTGTTTTGTAAAAACTTTTATCAATTTTTTACTAGAATCAACTCTGTTATAAGTGGTTGTTAGCCCTCTATTTTTGTAATATTTTTGGTTTCATGAAATCCTATCCTATCCTATGAGATAGGAAAATGTGATTTAAAATCATTTTAAATACTATTCATTTTGTAAGTAAGAGACATCTTGGCCTGGAACAGATTATGGACAAATGATTTTCATAACTTAATGGACCAACTTTTGGCATTTCGACTTTAGACCAATGTGAAGTTGTCTCGTTGATGTTTTGCCTCTTTAATTTTGGAATATTAATGTGTTGTATAGAGTTAGTCTCAATGACATATGATGCTCCATTTTATTCAATGTTTTAAATGTTATCTGTAATTTGTTGTTTCACAAATTATCACTGTAATCGTTATATCGATTTTAATGTCATGATTTACTTGTGATGTTTAGTTGATCGATAAAATGAATGCCTTACATTAAGATTTATGTTACTGTAATCATTCATAATGATAAGATCATTGTACACACATGTCTACTACTTTGTTCTCATATCCTAGTTGTCAATAAACTCCTGGAATTTATCAGGGAGGCATGAATGCATGCCTGTTACAGATTTTTTCTACAGGCAAGACAACTGGAGTTTTGCATCGCACATAAGCATAGACATGGAATAAAACTAATCTCATGTTAGCTTTATTTCCATTTAATTTCTATTATTTTACCTATTAGCAAAACAAGACAGTTTTAGATTGGGTTTGACCATTACTCTACCCTTGTTTCATAACATATTTTATGTAAATTCTTAGATTTAAAATTGGAGAATAGAAAATAAAAAAAATGTGCTTTCTCTATCTACTTTTGCAAACAATTACCAAACATTGATTTTGCAAGGAGTCTACTAAAAAACTTGCAATCTGTAATTACCATGTACATAATGGCATACTCATATTTATCTTTCTATTGAACTTATTTGTAAATAATTAGATTAAAGTTTATATATTATTATAGTTTTAGCATTAGTTAGTTTATTTATTCTCTTAGTTATAGGACCCTAGTTGGCTAATGGAGCCATTAAACCAGTCATAATAGGTTACACCAAATGGCTTGGGTTATTTAGAAAACATCAGACCGGACCTATTCTTCCAGTTGACGGCCTTTCAAATTTTCCCATCAACAAATGGCACTAGAAGAAGGGCCTGAATTCAATTGATAGAATGTGGAGGTCGCAAGACTCCTCGCCCACACACCCGCTCCCCTGTCGTAACGTGTAGTCACTCAGACAACAACGTTACACTTGAAACAAAAGCTACCTCAAATGATAATCTTGATATTCCCATTGAACGAGTAACACCAGCCCCTCAAGGAGCAGACGTCCAATAAATTGTTCGTCAGTCACTCATAAGAACACATAGTGCCTTATCCTGTATCAAACAAACTGGTAGGCCACTTAATCAACCCCTTGACTTCTCAGATATCCAAGAACAACTTGGAGGCACTGGTCTGCTCCAAAATCCATTAGGTGAACATACTACTAATCCTACCAAGACACCTATTCTTGGAGTCGGGGGATCTGGTATTCCACCTTCCCCACCTAGTTCATCTTCGTCCTCTTCAGGAGGAGAATCATCTGACGAAGGCAGTTCCTCATCTGAATCATTTTAGCCTTCAGTACCACCAACACCCATGGAAAACCAAAACAATTCCACCAGACCTTGACTCGATCAAGATGTCATGGTTGTACCCATACCCCAACACCCATTACCAAAACACCCGAATAAATGGTTTCCTACATTTGATCCAGATTCTAAACAATCTACTGAGGATCACATAAAAAAGTTTATGTTGGCCATTAGACTCTGAAGTGTAGAGCATGAATATGTAGTATGCAAACTCTTTCCTTATACATTTGAGGGCAATGCCTCCACATGGTATTTTTCCCAACAACCCCAAACCATTGTCTCTTGGGAAAAATTTGAAACCTATTTCTTAGAGAAATTTGGAGATGATAAAACTTCGAAAGTCTTGGTTATGGAGATTTTTAGTCTAAAAATGAATCCTAAGGAGAAAGTAAAATATTTTAACCAGATATTTCTTACATTAAAGAATTGAATTCCCACGGATTCAATGCTCGCTTAAAGTCTAATTGTCTCATATTACACCAAAGCTCTACATAATAACATAGCAATTTGGGTCAAAAGGTATAAAAAGAGAACACTGTTGGAAGCCTTTGAGGAGGTAAGCCAAATTGAAAAGGATATATTAATCTTAAAAGACAATCTCAATAGTGAAGCTGAAACAACTTCATCCTCTAAAAAGAAAATATAAATCCTTACTAAGCCTCCCCATGCCAAAAGTCAACCTGAAACTTTAGAATTAGAAAGCTTACAGAAAGATTTCCAAAAACTATCAAATCAAGTTTTGTACTTGAAGAGATCAGTCGAGGAGGCATCCTCAAGAAAAGGAAGTTTTAAACCTCCATTCATAAAACCTTTTCCTCCCAACCAGCCAAACCAGAGCACTGAAGGTCTTAATTTCGAAAGCTTGTAGTACACTTTGTAAACCATTCTAGAAGCACATGATAATTTTGATTTTTCCCCTCCTGAAAGTTCTAAAGATGTAGTTGAGGAAGAAGCACCGAAAAAAGAAGATTCATACCCCAATATCTTCGGTCACTTCTCTGATAGTATTTTCCAAGCAAATTTTGAAATTGTCCATCCCTACAACACAACAAGCAAAACACAGAACAAACCCTCTTCTGAAGCGAGTAATAATGCACTTCCAAAATAGTCTAAGCAAGATGAAATTAAACAAAGTTTAGCAGCCCCTATTTTAGAATACGATTTAATTAAAGATCTAAAAAAACTGAGGGATAACATTTCTATTTTTGACTTGTTGAAATTTCCCCTTATTCTGCAGAAAATGCTGCAGAGTATCGTTGAAAACAGTAAAAACAACAATCCTAGAAGGAAGAAAACAACAGAAATTGGTTCAAAGACATCCCAAAATATCCCTACTAAAACGACATCTAAACCTACAGATAAGAGGTTTTTAGCTGAAAAAACTGTAGCAAATGTAAAAAAAACTGTTTTAGGGACAACAATTAAAAATCAACAGAATTATGTTGTTAACACTCGGAAAAATGTCCCACCTTTCTTGTTAACTTTTGAAACTTTTAATAGGAATGTACATAATTGTATGGTCAATTCCGGTGCATCATCAAATGTCATGCTGCTATCTGTTTGTCAAAAAATTAACGCAAAAGTTAAACCTTCTAATCTCAAAATCATTCAGCTAGATCGAACAAATGTAAAGGTAATCGATGAACTTAAGGATGTTCTTGTTAGATTATCTTCCAATCCTAAGGTCCATCAGATAATTGAAATTATTGTTGTCGATATCCCTGAGGTCTATGGTTTGTTTTTAAGCAGGGGTTGCTTTGAAAAATTGCATGATTACTTTGCCACAGATTGGTCTCATTTGTGGCTACCGAAAAATGGACAACACAATAAAATTAGGATAAACCGAGAATACTATATTAAGAACACCACGATGGATCTAAATGATGCAAACGAAGCTTTTACTACATCTACTAATTCATTTGAAATGCAGGGAATGAATACCTTCTTTGGTAACTTCATGACCGAAATTCCCCCCATAAGTGATCCTGGGCAGCAATCAGAAGTTATGACCTATACTCAGACATCAAATTTTCCAAGTGTGCCAAACACTCTTGACGAAGCTCAAATCTGGTCATTGTACTTTGACGGATACAAATCCAAAAAAGGAGCTAGTACAGGATGTGTACTCATAGAGCTTGCAGGTAATAAGACTTTCATTGCCTGTCGATTAGAGTTCGATTGCACTAATAACACTGTCGAATAAAAAGAACTTTTACAAGGGCTTAGGAAGGCTTTGGATATAGATGTACAAAATTTAATGGTATTCGGTGATTCAGAAATCATGGTTAGTCAGGTAGGAAAATCCATACATTGCTTGTCACCACATCTGAAAAGTTACCAAACTGAGGTATGGAGTTTAATGCAAAACGTTTCATCATTTAACATAAATTCCATTCCTATACTAAGTAATTCGGAGGCTAATTTATTGGCTAATGTCACTTCTAAACTATTTCCCGCAAAAGGTATTTCTCCTAATGTATTTTCGATTAAATTGTTGTTCAGGCCGTCGATCCTAGACAACATCACCAATTGGAGAGTGTCTGAATATGACCAACAGATCATCAACTTTTTGCACATGCAAGACACTTTCCAAGGCACAATCATTGATGAAGGAACTCACGATGAAAACCTCTGCAACTTAATGGTAATATTAGATCCTAGATCTCCTGAATCGACATCTGATCTGGTAAACTTTATCCCCAGATATATTGTAAAACTAGAGAAGTTTTATGACTTGCATGGTAAATTTAGGGGTTCATTTAATTGTAAAACGAACAGTTCTTCTTTGATTTATGAGACGGTAAATTTAGGGACAAAGGAAAATCCCCAAAATATAAATTTGGGAATGGGATGCTCTGAGCAAGAAAGATATACTTTTATAAAAAAATTTAAAGAATTTAAAGATGTTTTCTCCTAGACATATGACTATTTGAAAACATTTGATCCTAATATAATACAACATGTCATCCTCATGAAACCACAAACTCGGCCTTTTCAACATAAATTAAGAAAGATGCACCCCAAATTGGAACCCACTGTCAAGAAAGAACTGAATAAATTAATAAATTCAAAGATAATTTTCTCGGTGAGACACACACAATGGGTGTCTAATTTAGTTCATATAAGGAAGAAAAGTGGTGAAATTAGACTCTGTGTCAACTTTCATAACTTGAACCGAGCATCTGATAAAGATAACTATCCCGTTCCTCGAATGGAACAAATTCTTTAGCAGGTATCTGGTTCTGAAAGACTATCTCTGTTAGATGGTTTTTCGGGATACAACCAAGTCCTCATGTCTCCCTCAGGCCAACTTAAAACCACTTTTTGTACCCCATGGGGCACTTATGCCTACAAGAAAATACCTTTTGGATTGATAAATGTCAGGGCCACTTTCCAGATAGAAATGGATATTGCTTTCCATGGTCTCATAAATCAATCAGTTGTGGTCTATCTTGATGACGTTACTATTTTCTCTAAAAACAAAAAAGATCACTTGTCTCACCTTAGGGTTGTCCTAGAATGATGCCTCAAGTATGGCATATCTCTCAACCCTAAGAAATCAGTCTTTGCGATATATCAAGGAAAAATACTTGGGTTTATAGTGTCCAAAGATGAAATGATTATCGATCTCGAAAGAACCCAAGATATTGCTAAACTCTCACCTCCCTCTTCCAAAAAATCCATGTAGTCATTTCTAGGCAAGATTAATTTCATCAGAAGTTTTGTCCCAAGTTTCTTAGAAACGGTAAGACCATTACATAATTGAATTAAAAAGGATGTCCAGTACCATTGGGGACCCCAAAAAATTCAAGTTTTTGATTCTATTAGAAAAGAAATAATAGAAGCTCCTTCCTTGATGAGACCTGATTTTTCCCAAGATTTCACTCTTTACACCTTTTCTTCTGACCGATCTTACGTTGCCGTGTTAACACAAAAAATTACTGAAAGTAATGAGATACCCATTGCCTTCATGAGCTGATCTTTCAAAGGAGTAGAGATTAACTACCCAACAATATATCAACATGCATATGTTGTTTTTAAAGCAGTGAAACACTTCTGGTTATTGTTCCCTACCCAGTTGTAAGAAACTTGTTGGTACAAAAAGAACTGGGTGAGAAAAGGGAAAATTGGATGACGTATTTATAGGAATATGATATCCAAATAACCCCTTATCATATTGTTAGAGGTCAAGGCCTATGTAAACTAGTGTTTGATTCAGTTAAAGGACATGAAAGTCAAAATAATACCTTAACTGTAAATCAACACAATGAAAATCAAATCAACTGTGCACAAGTTGCTACCAATTCTTGGTATGAAAAGATTAAATTTTACTTGACACATGGATCTGCTCCTTGCTATCTTGATCCTAAGAATAGAAGAGCACTAAGACTGAAATCTAAATCTTTCCAGTTAATAAATGATGTATTATTTCGAAACAATTTTGATGGTGTTATTATGCGTTGTTTGGAAAAGGATGAAGTAGAGAAAGTACTATCTGAACTTCATGCAGGTGAGGTTGGTGGTCACTTTGGTGGAGACACCACTACTCACAAATTTTTAAGAGCTGGGTACTATTGGCCCACATTATTTAAAGATGCCCATGTGCTATGTCGTAAATGCATAATCTACCAAAAGGTTGTTGGATGAGTGAAAAAGGCATCATTCCCTTTGCAGCATGTTATTGTAGATTCACCTTTTCAACACTGCAGTCTTGACATCATAAGACCAATTAACTCTTCTTCTTCATATCAGAACAAATATATCATTACAACAATGGATTATTTTACTAGGTGGTCCAAAGTTGCACCTTTGAAAGTGATAAATACAAATCAGGTAGTATATTTCCTCAACTCTCATATCATCACCCAGTTCGGCATTCCCGAATGTTTGGTCTTTGATAACGCTTCTTAATTTTCGTCCCTCAATATGAACGTATTTGCCTTGGAAAAAGGGATTAAATTGAAATATTCTTCTAGCTACTACCCTCAAGGAAACGGTCTAGCAGAATCAACAATTTTTTTTTTAATTAAGATCATCAAAAGGACAGTTTCATAAAATCATAAGAACTGGCACAATGCACTGTATAATGCACTTTGGGAAGATAGGGTCACCCCAAAAGCCTTTGTTGGTAATTCCCCTTTCTTTCTCATCTATGGAAGAGAAGAAGCTCTCCCTCCACATGTTCTGCTTCCTTCTCTGCAATTATCATAGAAAGTTCAAGAGGAGGAATTCCCTCCCCTTGAAAATCGAATTAATGCCTTGTTAAAATTGGAGGAAGTAAGAGCACAAGCTAAGCAGAAATTGGATCAACAACAACAAATTGTAAAAAGATGGTTTGATTCAAATTCTTCTTCTGATAGGAATTTTGATGTCAGAGATTTAGTTATCAAGTGGGACAAATCTCATGAAGGGAAAGAGAAACACACGAAGTTCCAGAAATATGGTTGGGACCATTCATAATTTCTGAAAAATTAGGTCCCAACTCTTTCTGCCTACACAATTTGGAGGGACAGCCAGACACTTTCCCAGTGAATGTTCGAGCTCTCAAAATATATTTCACTTGATGGTTCCAGATCCACCTCTTTGTACATATCTTTGTTTTTGTTTTTAATTTTGGTTCTTTTCATTTTGCTTGTTTGTGGTTTGTTTCTGAATAATTATGTTTGGGTCGCCATTTCATTCCTCGAAGGAAAATCAGAATTTTTATCCAAGAGAAACAACTGACTACTTTTCAAAGCATCATGCTGTAAATTTCTAAACTCACATCAGCAGAAGAAAGTTCCTACTCAAAACAATGTTGCTAGTTTCTTTTCAAAATCTCGAGAGGATAACAATTATTATTAATAAAATCTTAACGTTGTCCCTGTTTTTTAAGAAAACAACTCGATTATACCTTCATGTCCTTGAGATGGTTTTTTCACAGGAATGTAAGTGTTCAGATCATGGTAAATATCATTTAAAAAACAGGTCAATTATATGAGATCAATTTATGTTTTCAAAATCTAAAATTTTCAGTATCACCCTACTCTCTTGAATATCATAAAAGTTTCTGCAAATTTATAAATTAATTCTAGAGAGTTGAAAGAACTGCAAGGTGTGAGAAGTGTTTGTAAACCCGTTGAAACACTGAATAGGTCTATTGGTAGTGGGTAAATCCATCCATGATACCAAGGCAAATTCGTAAGGGTACTGAACAGGCCTGCTGGCAGGGAAGCAATGCACGGTTCAAGAAAATTATCAGGTATGTCCCTTAAAATTAATCCATGAATAAATATGGTCTTCATTATGAATGGATGACTTTTGTACATGATAGAGGTATTAGAGAGGGTTAAGTGACATCCCTGCCAAGGCTATGGACACATGCTTGAAACAATGGATATTTCAACAGTATCAGAGGAAGTTTCATAAACATCGTTCCTCTCGTAATCTAGATCTCATACCAGATTACATTTTGACAGAAACACATCTGATGTTGGACTATGTTTTTGAGTTTTTATCAGAATGCTTGACTTGTTGTCGACTGTTCCTTAATTTTTCATCATTCTGATCTATCCTAACATGAATTTTCCAGTGATGCAGAGATAACTGGTTCGCCTAGTACATTGCCATTGTTGGAAGCCCTAATTAATTTTCCTATTTATACAAGAAATTGAATTTTTTGTAGCTGCCTTCACCTCAATATTGTGAACATTATCGTTTTGAGATGATTAGTGGATTAGAAAATATGTTCATTAATTCTTTGTTATTGCGTTTTCGTTTTGTTTTATGTTTGATTCATGAATGAAAGCATGAATCAAACATGAAAACCTAGATTGGTGTTATATTTTATTTAGAAGGCATTATTTTAAAGGTCATCATGCTTGTATCAATCTAAACCCAATGTTGGAATGACCTATTTTCGATATTTTGGATTTTTAATATAGTTATTGTATGGTTCAATGGTTTGTATTCAATTTATTAAGAGCCTTTTGATATTTTTTAAAAAATCCCTTGAAAATTCAATAGACGTGTTAGTAGTCATGACGATCAATGTGCACCTGTTGTATTCATGTCCTTACCTCACCTTCCTAGAACAACGTATTAACGATCCATTCATTGCGTTCACAGGGTTTCAATACTCTGCATGTCTGGCTCTCATTACATGGAATGGTAAAGCATCTACAATCAAACGCTCGGTGTATTCTCCCACTAACTTTCATATGATAAAACACATGTTTTGTGATGGTTTTTTCCCCATTATCCATTCGGTCTTATTCCTATCACTCCCACTATTCAATCCTAAAACTATTTTGAGTTATCCCTATTACATTTTGATCGCATTTTCCATGGCTCTTGTCATTCGCTTGGAGCCAAATGGTTGTCAGGAATTGCTCTCTCACAATGATGTGATCAAAGACTTAAAAAGCCAATGCTAGGATGTCTTAGTGAAAATATTTGAAGGCTATAACCTTCAAGTGGCGCAGGCTTTCGCATAGACCTTTGATGGTTGCAGAACTCAAATTGGGGACACAAAGTTAGAGCTAATCGAGGGGTTTGTGAGTGAAGCCATAGGGCTTCCATCCACTAGTGAGAAATGGTTCAAAAACTCATGAATTTAAGGAGTATCATGGAACCTCTTCACGATGTCCCAGAAAATCAACTGTTACGAAAAAGGTATTCTCATTTCCCTAGTTAAACCTAGGTGGTATAGCATGTTGTTGATTCTCAAACAATTTGTGACCTGTGAGGATCGATATGGATTAGTATTCATCTATCATATTCACTTACTCATGAATTTCATTGGTTTTGAATTAAGCATTCCATTTTATCTGCTGAGAAGTCTCTATAAAATGTCCAAAAGATATAAGAGACAGAGAGTTGATTCAAGTATTTTCCATCATAACTTGATTAAGATCCTTTTGATTTATCACTTGTCAACTGTGGGTGACTGCTGGGATAAGTTTTGGGTAAGGAATGGTTTTTCCATGACCGTTCCTGAAGTAAACCCTAGACTAGATGAGCCATTGATTAAAAACCAGTCCAATTTTTCAATTGATACGCCAAACTCTACCAATAGAAACCCTCTAGATGTCAGGATATTAAGTATTCATGTACATGATTTTCTGAGTAAAGGAATGCTAATTTGAAGGTTATTAATCATTGTGTTCCTGAAATTTAAGTTAGCTCGATTGTTAGTATTAACCCTGATGTTGAAAAACCTCGCAAAGGGATAACAAAGGAATGCACATATATAGGGTTCAAAAACAAAAGGGTTGGTCGCCAAATTTCAAGAAAGCTTAGGAATCAATCCAACACTCGTTTGAGCTCGATCAACTCGATCGAGATTGATGAGTGTTCATACCTCGAGATCAAAGAGTTCCTCTTTCTTGAAGACCCATATTTGCAGGGTTACAAGAAGAAAGTCATTAGTGCCACTGAACCCTACGACTTTGTGACAAATTTGCCACTGTGCCTCAAGGGTAAGGAGGGTTTCTCTGGTATCAGTCCTGATCAAAAGTAGATAACAGATAAATAAGATACACCCATGTTTGACCGCGCACTCCATCCACCTACCATTCCTCATATATAGTGTGATGTTTGCTTCCATTGGATCGAGCGGTATTACACAGACGTACCCATTCTTCAGGCCATAATCAAAATTCTTACTGATGAAAATGAATCCTTGAGACAAGAAAATATCGAACTCAAAGTGCACATAGAGAGGAAATCCAAATGCATTAAAATATTAGGGAACATAATAATAAAAAATGCAGCAAGTTTCAAAGCGATAGTAAATTCTGAGCTACCCGACCCATCTTTAGTTAATTTCTAAATGGTATAACAATTTCTCCTCTTATTTTATGCATGTTATCTATTTTCGAAATAAGTCGATTTGGAATTTGTTTTTATTACTAAACTAAGACTGGCTACAAAATCTTCGATTTTGTAGCCAAGTCTATTTGTAAATAAAAATTAGAAATTGGTTGTGAATGATTTTCTAATTTATTAAATTTATTTTGTCTTTTTAAGAAGTATGAAATTTTGTTGCTAAATATTTGGGGAGAAACAAATTTGACTATGCATGTAAGTGAATTAGTAGTTTCTTTTCTTTCTGTTTTGCAAAAACTTTTATCAATTTTTGACTAGAATCAACTTTGTTATAAGTGGCTGTTAGCCCTCTATTTTTGTAATATTTTTGGTTTCATGAAACCCTATCCTATCCTATGAGATAGGAAAATGTGATTTCAAATCATTTTAAAAACTGTTCATTTTGTAAGTAAGAGACATCTTGGCCCGGAATAGATTATGGACAAATGATGGTCAGAACTTAATGGACCATCTTTTAGCATTTCCAATTTAGACTAATGTGAAGTTGTCTCGTTGATGTTTTGTCTCTTTTATTTTGGAATATTAATGTGTTGTGTAGATTTAGTCTCAATGACATATGATGTTCCATTTTATTCAATGTTTTAAATGTTGTCTGTAATTTGTTGTTTCACAAATTATCACTGTGATCGTTATATCGATTTTAATGTCATGATTTACTCGTGATGTTTAGTTTATTGATAAAATGAATGCCTTACATTAATATTTATGTTACTGTAATCATTCATAATTATAAGATCATTGTACACACATCTCTACTACTTTGTTCTTATATCCTAGTTGTCGATAAACACCTAGAATTTATTCGAGAGGCATCAGTACATGCCTATTACAGATTTTTTCTACAGGTGGGACAACTGGAGTTTTGGATCACACAGAGGCATAGACATGGAATAAAACTAATCTCAGGTTAGCTTTATTTCCATCTAATTTATGTTATTTTACCTATTAGAAAAACATGACAGTTTTAGATTGGGTTTGACCATTACTCTACCCTTGTTTCTTAACATATTTTATGTAAGTTCTTATATTTAAAATTGGAAAACAAAAAATAAAAAAAAAATTGTGCTTTCTTTATCTATTTTTGCAAACAGTTACCAAACATTGATTTTGCAAGGTATCTACTAAAAAACTTGCAATCTATAATTACCATATACATAATGACATGATCATATTTATCTTTGTGTTGAATGTATTTGTAAATAATTAGATTAAAGTTTATATATTATTACAGTTTTAGTTTTAGTTAGTTGATTTCTTCTCTTAGTTTTAGGACCCTAGTTGGCTAACAGAGCCATTAAACCTATCAAAATAGGTTACACCAAATGTCTTGGGTTATTTAGACAACCCCAGACTAGACTTATTCTTCTAGTTGATGGCCTGTCAAGTTTTCCCATCAATACACTAATCGTCACAAGCCTAATGTCAAAATCAATGTGATACATGCACACTAAATGGTCAGAGTTCACAACCATGACAGGTTTTCTAGAACAAAGTCTCCCCCTATTGTTTCTTGTTGGAAATTGTGGGGGAGTTTGTTTAAAGGAACTCAAGAAGGAATTATTGGCATTGTTGTAACATAATGTGCTTTCAACAGTAGCTTAGGAGGCACCCCTTCTAGTTGTAGGTCAATTTCTCTAGTAAACCATTCCTACTCTTGATAATTAGATTTCATAAAATAACATTTAGGGTCACTTCTTCATCCTTCAATAGTTTGATTTGGTTAAGAATACGTTTAAGAGGTGAATTGTTATGCTTATTAAGTTCCTAAAATATCTTAGCGGGCATGCATGAGGTTATTACACATACCTAAACATTAAACATTGTACAATTGGACCTTTCCCTCACTCTTTCTAATTTTTCTCAGTAGCCATGTTGAAAGAAGAAAAGGGAAATCCAAGTCGATGACACCTAGATTTAATTATGTCTTTGACATGCCCATTCCTGATAGTGTCTTTCCCATATTGTTATACCATCTTCTTCATACTGCTACCATCAACCTTTCCATGAAAAATAAGTAGATAGATCATTGGAACTCTTTGTTCGTTGTTATATTTGTGTTCCACTACCATAATAAGAAATTGGACCCCCTGATCCATAATTGGGAACCTAATAAGTGTGAAGTTAGTCTTGGGTGTAAGTCTCACCAACTACAAACTAAAGGAAGTTCAATATGCATATGCAAGGTGAATATTGATAATAATCAGAGACAAAGAAACCAACAAAGGAAAACAAGAAGATAATAAACAAATCTATGAGGAACTAGAGAAAAGTAAAAATAACTCAATATCAACTAGAGTCTAACTACAACTAAACATGACAACTAGAAAAAAAGAAGTTAATGAGAGTTATGGACATGGAGATTACTCTAATACTCCCCCTTAATCTCAATTGTTACATTCATTAGCACTTACAATGCCCAAGTTTTGTCTTTGAAATTCAAAAACACCTTTTCCTAAATGTTTAGTGAAATTTTTTTCTAGTTGATCTCTTGATCCACATAACTAAAGAAAAATATCACCATTATTGACAAGCTCTTGAATGAAATGAAAGCATGTTGGAGCATAACCCTAACTTACATTAGTTTATACCTAGCTTAGAATCCTAGATCTTGGTTAATACATTCCATCACACTTTATTTCACCTAATTTGGCCACATAGAGAAGAAGGGTGCCTCATCCCTAGATTTTAGGGAAAACTACTATTTTTAGATCAAGACTCAACTCTCGGTTCTTTATTTTCTTGATTTATTCTTGATTTTTCTGATTTATGCATGATTTATTCCAACTCCCCCATGCAAAAACTCATCCATTATTGGGGAATTCACACCTCCTCTTTGAGTGAGATATTTATTCCTTAATCAATGATTTTTTTCATTACTATTATTAGTAACTACTATTTCGGGTCAGTTAAGTGAGTTGGAACTGCTTTTCTTGTCAGTTAAGTGAGATAAAGTGAGATAATGCACATCACTTGACTCTTGTGGGAATTAATGAGTGTGTGAAATGTGTATTTAGTGGTATAGGTCGAACTATGTGATTTCCCTTAGCTTATGACACCTATTTTAGCTTTTTCTAGCTTTTTTTGACTAGAATTTCTATGTTGGAAATTCTATATATTCACATCCTCTCTTATTTTTGAGTATGGTTTCTCATGTATATTCATTTTTTATTAATATAATTCTCTGATTTATGGAGAAAAAACTTTCTCTCATCTCTTGAATATCAATAAATTGTATGTGTTCAATTTAACTAGAATTTTAGATCTATCAGGGTTTCTGTGAGAATTCTACATGGTATCAGAGCTAGATTGAATCTAGTGGATTGTACATGGTTTTATTTGTAGGTATATATCATCAAGAGGAGAATAAAGAATCAATGGATCATCTCTCTCATCCCAAAAAACTCATTCTAAATCCTTTCAATTACTTCGAATGGAAGACAAAGATCTCTCTTCTCCTCCGAAGCGAAGGGCTTTACAGGGTAACAATGGGAATGGAGAAAGAGATGACTGTTGCAGCAGAGAAGATAAAGTATTTCAATAAATTAGATGAATCAATTGGGCTGATATGCATATCAATTTATAGATACCTCCTCTTTCATTTTAGTGGAGCCACTACTCCCGATGTGGTCCGGACCACATTGGAAGGACTATTCGGCAAGCATGATGTAATGAGAGTGCATCAACTGGAGAATGAACTCATATCCCTAAGTCCAATTCATTTCAGCAACCTACAATAATACTTCACCAAGTTCAAATCCCTCCTCGTTGAGATTAATGCATGTGGAGTCAAGAAAGAGGAAGATCAACTCATCCTTTCAATTCTCTCGAAACTAGGCTCTGAATATTTCATATTTGTGTCATCTTTTCAAGCATCTAAATTGACTCAGGAAAAATGGAAAATGCCTCCACTGAATGATTTCATTTCAGCATTGAATCAATATCAAGCTAAGTTAGTCCAAATGGGTTCCATCAAGCATTCCAAGAACCAAGCACTTGTGGCTACTAATGCTCCAAAGAGTAGTAGAAAAGACAAGAAAAAAGGAACGGGTAAATTTCCTGAATCGAAGAAGGAGAGATCCACACAATATTCAGATAACTCTTCTAATCCTAAGGGTAAGAAGAAGAAGTAAAGAACACTTTGCAACTACTTTTCCAAAGGTTTTCATCCCAAAGAAAATTGCATGAGGAAGACTATTGATGAGATGGCTAAGCAATTGCAACAACACAATCTCACGGTGCCCGAAAATGCAAAGAAGAAAGATGATAACAGAATGGGAGGGAGAGCACAAGATGGTCATGATTTAATGGATGTCACATCCACTCCATCATCTTGGATCCTTGATTTAGGTTCATCAAACCATATGGCTACATCAAAATATGAATTTTCCTCCATCGAAGAAAGCACCAGATCCCCAATTTACTTGGGAGATGCCACATCCGCAAAGGTGTGTGGAGAAGGAATTGTTGATATTGAAGGGGGTTTCTTCAAAAATGTGCTTCATGTTCCCTCGCTGTCCACAAATATTCTCTCAATATATTATATCACTCATTCCGGCTCTGGAATGAAGGTGGAGTTCACTCCGGACTCTGCAGTGATTACCGACATTTCCACAGGCTCACAACTTGCACATGGAATTGCAGATCACAGTTCTCGTTTGTATTTCTTCTCCCACTTTGTTCCTAAATATATTAGCACTGTATTTCTGTCACAATCTAATGATATCAGCAGGTTATGGAATGAAATATTTGGCCATCTAAACTATAATTACTTGCATCAACTCAACAAGGAAAACATGGTAGAAGGATTGCCGGCTATTAAATTCACAAGTGGTGTATGTCAAGGATGCATTATTGGCAAGCATCCAGAGCAAAATTTTGACAAAGGGAAGGCACAGAGATATTTTTCACCTCTTGGGATGATTCACAGTGACATCACGGGCCCATTCCCACATCATTCAATAAGTAAGGCTCAATATGTACTCACCTTCATAGATGATTTCTCTCGCTTTACTTGGGTATTTTTTTTAAAATTAAAATCAAAAGTATTTGAATGCCTTATAGAATTTAAAGCACTTGTTGAGAATGAGTCTGGGTGCAAGATTAATATACTTTGTACTGATAATGGGGGGTATTATGTCAATAAATATGTGCAAAAACTTTGAATTGATGCAGGTATACAACTACAACACACAGTTCCATATACACCACAGCAGAATGGTGTTGCAGAGAGGAAAAATCAGTCCTTAAAAGAAATGGCCAATTGTATGCTACAGTCAAAATAATTAGCTCCCAAGCTATGGGATGAATTTATTAATTGTGCAACATAAATTTAGAAATGATTTCCTCACAAATCACTCAAAGGCACCACTCCTTTTTAATGTTGGACTGGTAAGAAACCAAAAGTGTCACACTTTCGTATTTTTGGTTCATGAGCATGGGCTCACATTCTGATAGATAAGAGGAAGGCTTTGGAGCCTAAAAGTGTTGAATGCATATTTTTTGGATATCCTAAAGGTGTCAAAGGATATATATTTCTAGACTTTCACACTGAAAAGTTCTTTCTAGCTTGAAGTGTGAAGTTTGAAGAAGAATCATTGTATGATTTTTCAGAAGACCCTGCCGAGGAACCTCTTGTTATCACTGATGAGGAGGAGTCAGAAAATTCTTCGAGCACTTCAGAGCAGACATCAGAGTAGAATTTTGGGTCTTATATAGAGGATGACGAGTAGGTAATGACTTCTCCAACTCAGTTTCCAACTTGGGCAGAGAAAACCCTGCAAGATGCGGGTGAACTAGTCGGTGATCGTGGGGATACAAGAAGGACTAGATCACAGTGTTTTGGGGCTCCTCAAGCCCTGGCTACCAAATTTTTTTTTCTTCCCATACAGTTCTATATTTTACTTGGTTGGAATCCAAATTCACACTCTGAAGTTGCTAGAAACCCACTCTGGGAGGCTGCCATGGATGAAGAGTACTCTGCTCTTATGGACAACAACACATGGGACTTGGTTCCACTTCCGAAAGGAAGAAAGATTGTTCAATGCCGATGGATATATCGAACACATATTTCTACATATGGTGATATCAAAAAGTACAAATCTCTACTTGTTGCGAAAGGATACTCATAGGTACATGGCATAGACTACACAAAGACATTTACACCTGTTGCAAAAATGGACTCTATTCGACTAGTTTTGGCCATTGCCGCTTCTTGCAGATGGAAAGTTCACCACATGGATGTGAAGAGTGCATTTCTTCATGGAGATATCAAGGAGGAGATCTATATGGAGAAACCATAGGGATACATTCATAACTCTTCCCTCATTTATAGATTAAAGAAATCTTTGTATGGCCTAAAACAGGCTCCCAGAGCCTGGTATGCAAAGATGGACTCTTTCCTTCTTTCCATTGGATTCATTCGATGCAAATCTGATCTGAATGTTTATTTTCTGCAACATAATGATTCCCTTCTTCTGATAGGAATTTATGTATATGACTTACTGATTATAGGGAACCTTACTTCAACTATTGATTCAACAAAATCAACATTGCACAAACGATTTTCCATGACAGATTTGAGACTGTTACACTACTTTCTTGGTCTTGGAGTTTCTCAATCTACTTCAGGGATCAATATGGCACATTATAAGTATGCATCAGATATAATTTTCCACTTTCATATGACAGAATGCAAGCTAGTATCATCTCCCTTTCTTTTAGGGGTCAGATTTGAGGATGCGAGTACTACACTTTTGGTGAACAATACACTGTATCGGCAGTTGGTTGGGATTTTGTTGTATATTACTCACACCCAACCTGATATCTCTTTTGTAGTAGGATTTTGTAGGAGCCTCATGAGATTCAATGGAAATCTACAAAGAGAATCCTTACATATGTCAAAGGTACTCCCAGTTTTGGTATCTTTTATGCTGCAAATTGCCCAATTTCATTGATTGGGTACATAGATTCTGATTGGGTTGGTGATGGTACAAACCGAAAGTCCACCTCTGGTTATGTTTTCAGCTTTGGTCCAGGGCCATTCTATTGGTCTAGCAAGAAGCAATCCACAATTTATTTATCTACAACAGAGGCAGAGTATAGAGGTGCAATGAATGCAACTACAGAGGCTGTTTAGTTGTGGGAGCTTCTCTCCAAGTTTGGTATTCAGTATCCACTTCCGACTGTCATATTTTGTGACAATCAGGGGTCCATTCAGATATCGATTGATCCAGTTCAGAGGCATGTAAATTCTAACCTTGTACAATATCTACTACAAACAAATATCAGAAAAGAACAGAAAATATACAATGGCAAATACAAACATTACACAGAGATTTTTCCCTTGGAAACCCAAACCGGGAAAATCAACATATTCTATATTCATTCATTGTGTTACAATGTTTACAATACAAAATACATATAGGATCTAGCGGCATCCAAAAGCCTAACCTAATGACATGGATTATTCAAAAAATCCTAATTCCTTAACTGGAAATAGAAAACCATCGACGAAGAAACCATGTGCCAAAAAACCACCTAAATATAATGCGGTCCCGAAAAATGTCGTCCTGGTGCGAAAATTTTTCTTTGCACACTACTACTCATGAAAAGAATATAACACATACCCAACATTATCCCACTTGTTGTTTTCTTTCCACACAGGGGGTTACAAGGTTACATAGTCAACAATCCAAGGCAACAATGCCCATGGATCCTCTACACCAAGAGAACTTCTCAGTGCTCAAAGATTTTGTTAATGAATCTGTAACAATATTCAAAGTGTCCACCTTCATCGGTGATACTTTATTTTCTTCAATCATGTCTCTCACAAAGTGATATTGAACATCAATGTGCTTTGTCTTTGAATGATAAGCAGGGTTCCTCACTAGAACAATTGCACTCTGACTGTCACACTCTATCCTTACGGCTTCTTGTACCAAACCAATACATGAACACAATCTTTGTAACCATACTTCTTCCTTACTTACATGAGTGGCTGCCATGTATTCAGATTCTGTAGTTGAAAGTGCCACTATAGCCTGTCTTTTTCTCATCCAACTTATTGCTCCTCCAAACAGGTTAAACACATACCCGCTTGTAGATATCCTACGATCCAAATCTCCAGCCAAGTCTGCATCCACAAAGCCATGTATATTGACCACTCTGTCCAATCCTAGTATTCCTTCGTAGCACAATCCATAGCTAGCAGTGCCACGCAAATACCTCAAAACCCTTTTTACTGTTGTCCAATTCTCCTTCCCTAGCTTTGACATATACCTGCTCAAAACTCCCACTTCATGTGCAATGTCCGGTCTAGGAAAGACCATCGCATACATCAAATTTCCAACTGCACTCACATATGGAACATGAGACATGTCCTCCTCTTCTTCATGTGTCTTGGGACACTGATCTGCAGATAACATTACACCAACAAGAATAGGAACCTTGACCGGTTTTCATTCCTGCATATTAAACCTCTACAATATTGTCTCGACATATTTTCTCTAATTTTACCAGAGTTTCCTCTTTTTTGATCTGTTTTAATTTTCATGCCCAAAATGAAATTTGAAGCATCAAGATCCTTCATGTCAAATTTAGAAGACAACTGAGTTTTCACATCCTGGATAATCTCCTTGTTGTTTCATATCAGCAACATGTCATCCACATACAAGACCAAATAAATTAAATGATCACCAATTAATTTAGAATACACACAGTGATCCTCTTTGTTTCTTTTGAAGCCAAGTCCCAGCATATAAGTATCAAATTTTTGATACCACATCCTTGGTGATTGTTTTAAACCATACAGGGACATTTTCATCCTGCATACCAACTCCTTCTTTCCTTTCACAACATAACCTTCTGGTTGCTTCATAAAGATTTCTTCTTCCATATCCCCATGCAGGAATGTTGTCTTCACATCCATTTGTTCTACCTCTGTAATGATCCCAAGCCATTATGAAAGGATCATCACTGTTTTGGTGTCTTTTTAAAACTTTTTCTGAGTGAGGTATTTCGTCAAACACTTTGCTGATCTACCTTTTAGATGTGT
>JZKD02S1671985.1:223884-242607 GCA_000966675.3 Picea glauca
TGACCCAATTATGGGTGGATAAACCTGTATTTATAAGAATCTAGGCACCTCACTTGAAGAACACACACAACAAGCTCTCTCACACAAGAAAAGTGCACAATTTTGAGGAGGAGACACAAATACATAGGAAGGATGATCTGGTGAAGGGTTTTTGTTATTTGTTGAAGGAATATCTTGGTATAGTGGTGTGCTACCCTATTTTGGTTAGGGTTTCCAGTTTATCTTTTGTTTGGTGAGATATATCTTAGGAGAGACATTGTACTTGTTGACGAATCTATATTGAAGAATCTTTGATGGGTTTAATCCCTAACAAAGGTTTCCTAGGATAAATCTTGTGTATATTGTGAATTTGTTTCTTTCATTGATTCTTATGCATGCAATTATTGTTTTAATAGAATAAATTTAAATAATACTACACACACTTAACTTTTTAAGAGAAATTTTAATGTGGTATCAGAGCGAGCTTGAAAGAATCCATTTGCATAGTCTAGAATAACTCATTACGAATTTTGAGACCATAAGAAGACTCTCCTTTCTTTGGATTTAGATTCTCAGTTTGACGAAGTTTTGAAACCTACAACTGTTGCAACTGTTGGTAACTGCACAAACCATAAAAGGTGATTTCTCCCACTTTTTGGAGGATGTTGGTCAAAGTAAAACCACCAAGGAGTTCTCCTTAGGAGAGAACACCTTTGCCTTGGAGTAGAATTCCAAAATTCACATTTTGAAAAGTTAGGGTTTTCTCATAAACCCTAGCTCAAGATGTCTTGGTAGCTATAGATTGAAGTTGTAACTGATCACCTTGGCATAACACTCTCTAGTAAGTACAAAACATTTCATTGAAAAGTTTTTATCTCTTATTATATTTATGTTCAAGGACACGATGGTACCCAATACCAATCTTGATTAGAAGCTTGAAGGTGTTTATGACTTGCGAGCATGGAAGTACAAAGTGATGCTCATTCTAGAAGAAAATGATATAGAATATTTCATAAAATAAGAAGTTCCAGAACCAGACGAAGATGAGGCCAAAGAAAAGTAAAAAAATAAGCTAATGAAGGAAAAGAGAATCATAGTTGATTATATCAAGGATCATTTGATCCCCCATGTCTCATCATTGACAACTCCCAAGAAAATGTTTGATGCATTATCCTAATTGTATGAAGGCAATAATATCAACCGTAAAATGACCTTGAGGTCACAAATCAAGAATGTGAATATGCAAAGTTAAAATACTATCCAATCATACTTCACAAGGGTATTTGAAATCAAAGAACAATTTGAATCCATTGGAGGAACGATCGAAGAAGAAGAATTAATGATGACTACATTGAATGGTCTCCCCAGATCTTGGGAATCATTCATTAAGGTTATATGTTCGAGAACAAGGATAACAAGGTTTATCATAGTATGGGAGGATTTTACTCTATAAGAAGCTAGATTGGAAGCAAGAGAAGAGAAACTAGGCGATGAAGAAAATCAAACTCTAGTAGCTCATGCTAGAAAAATAAAGAGCAAGAAGGAAGCTCATTCACATAAGAAGCCTCATGGATTAAAAAAGAAACACAAGTTTAGGAAGGATTTCTCAAATTACAAGTGCTTCATATATCAGAATATGGGACACATTTCCATAAACTATCCCAACTCCAAAGGTCAGGTCAGAAAAGGAAAGTATAAAAGACATCATGCTCATGCTATAGAATATGTTAAACTTGATCATGAGAAAACTAAAGAAGAAGACTCAAGTGAATAATATGTATTGATATCGGCTCTTAAAGTAATGTCATGCATGGAAGTGTCACAAGGAGTATTGATAGTGGTGCTTCTAAGCACATGACATGTTACAAGGATTCCTTCTGAGAATTAGTTTAGAAGGATTCACCTCACAAGGTGAAGCTTGGTGATGACTATCAATGTCCCATTAAAGGAGTAAGAGAAGCATCCTACCAATTAGATTTTAGAAAACCTATGAAGATGAAGGATGTTTTGTATGTACCCAGTTTGAAGAAGAATCTCCTTTCCATATCATATTTGGATGAGAAAGGATTTAGATTTTCTGTCATTGATGGTGAAGTCCTCATCTAGCCAAGAGGAAAATCTATTGATGATGTTGTAGTGATTGGTGTCCGAGAAGGTGGCCTATACAAGTTAAAGGGACATTCAATTTCAGTATTAGTTCACACTGCAATCACCCCGAGTGAGTTTTGTAATAGAATATTTTCTCATCTATATTATAAATCCTTACCGATCATGAGAAATATGGTGATAGGTTCGCTATAAATCCAAGCGGATCATGAAGACATATGCAAGAGATGCACAAAAGGCAAGAACACAAAGAAGTCATTTCTAAGTAGTGATAGAAAAGCCAAAGGAGTCTTGGACATCATACATGCATACATGTGCAGACTGATGTCATCCACTTCACTTAGTGGGTATGTATACTATGTTTCTTTTATTGATGATTTCTTATGTAAAACATGGATTTATTTTTTAAAAGATAACAGTGAAGTATTCAACAAGTTTAAAGAATTCAAGGCACTTGACGAAAACCTATATGAGAAGAAGATAAAGATAAATTAAGTTTAGATAATGGAGGAGAACTCACATTAGAGGAATTCAAGGCATTTTGCAATGAGGTTGGGATTAAGAGGGAACTCTCTACCCCCTACAATCCTCAGCATAATGGTGTGGAGGAAAGAAATAACAATAAAATCATGGAAGCAGTGAAGGCCATGATTCATAATCAATATTTACTGATGCATCAATCGGAAGAAGCATCTAGGACTATAGTATATGTGAAAAAATAAGTCCCCACCATGTCCTTGGGAATAAGACTCCAGAAGAAATATTTACAGGTGAAAAGCCATAGGTAAACCACCTGAGGATAGTTGGATATCCAGTATATGTGCATGTACTCAAGGAAAAGAGATTGAAGTTGAACCCTTTATGCAAGATAGGTATATTTGTTAGATATAGTGAGACATCAAAGGCATATAGAGTTTACATCCCTGGTCGCTGACAGATTGAGAGTAGCATAGATGTCACCTTCGATGAGGATGAAACCTTCAATAAATCAACACAACATCATATAGATGAGATCCATGTTGAGGAGAATGAAGATCTTAGAGTTACAAATAAAAATGTAGGTGATGATGTTGTGACAGAAGATCATGATATGGAAGAACCACATAGACCTGCAGATTCACCCCAAGAAGTGAATAATAAGAAGAGAATACCATATTGGGCTCAAGATATTATTCAATATGCAAAGAAGTATGTTTCTCCAGATGGATCCTTCAGAGAAAGCAAGATAACATGACCATGCTCTAGTTATGTGTCATTTCTAAGTGACATTATTAATGCTAAGCCTACCAGTTATGAAGAGGATGCAGAGAAGAAAGAATGGAAGCATTCAATGATTGAATAGTACCAATCCATTGTAAAGAATGATGTTTGGGATGTGGTTCTAAGACCGAAAGAGAAGACAATTGTAAGTTCCAAGTGGATTTACAAAAAGAAGCATTCAATGGATGAAAGTATCAAGAAGTAAAAGGCAAGGTTCATGGCATGTGGTATCTCCTAGAAAGAAGGAATAGATTATGAGGAGACACATTCCCCTGTAGTGAGATACACTTCGATTAGAGCTATACTTGCGATAACTGCGGTGTGAAGTGGAAGGTACACCAGATGGATGTAAAGACAACTTTTATAAATGGTGTAATAGAAGAGTAAGTGTATGTGGAGCAGCCACAAGGTTTCAAGACACATGATAGTTAGACACATGTGTGAAGGTTGAATAAATCCTTGTATGGATTGAAACAATCACCCAGAGCATGGTACAGTAGAATTGACAGCTTCCTAATGAGCTTGGGATTTACCAATAGTAAAGCAGATTCCAACCTGTAATTCAAGGTTGTGGATAGTGGACCAATGATACTACTATTGTATGTGGATGTACTACTCCTAACAGGTGACAAGAATCTCATCACTAAAAGTAAGATGAAGCTTGATACTGAGTTCGAGATGAAAGATCCAAGTATGATGCATTACTTCTTAGGTCTGGAGGTATGGTAGAGACCAAGTGACATTTTCCTTAACCAAGGAAAATATGTTGTATATATTATAAAGAGATTCAGAATGATGGATTGTAAGGCCATGTCTACACCAATGGTGAAAAATATGAACTTATTGAGTGATACATCTTCAGAGACAGTGGATGCCACCATGTATAGACATATTATTGGTTGATTGATGTACTTAACAAACACAAGGCAAGATATATTTTTTGTTGTGAATACAATGAGTCAATATATGGTTGAGCTGAGAAGTGTTCACTTGGTTGCAAGAAAACATGTGATGAGGTACCTAAAGAGTAAAATTGATTATGGACTGAGATATGCTTCAGATTGTGAGATAAGCCTACAAGGTTTTACTGATTCAAATTGGGTCAGTAGTGTTGCAGACTAGAATAGTACATCTGAATGTTGCTTCAGTATGGTATCAACTATGATATCATGGTTCAACATGAAGTGGACTAGTGTGGCACACAATATGGTTGAGGCAGAGTATATAGCATCTTGTTCAACTAGCATTGAAGTAGTGTGGCTTTGGAAGCTACTTGCAAAATTGTTTGATCTCGAGTTGGAGGAGACTTATATATGGTGCAATAACTAGAGTTGTGTGAAGTTTAAAAAGACCTGAATGTTCCATGAAAATTCCAAGCACGTAGAGATCATGTACTATTAAATCATAGCTATGGTGTAGAGGGGATTAGTGAAGCTCTAGTATGTCTCTACAGATGACAAGATAACATATGTGTTGACCAAGCCTCTATCAAGATTGAATTTTGTGTACTTTAGAGACAAGATTGGTGTGGTCCAAAAGGACATCCCTAGTAAGAGGGATTGATGAGTTACAAATGTGATTTCAGGGTAGCAAATTCAGTGTGTGACAGTAGAATTTGGTAGTCACTCACAAGCATGTTATGACTAATCCAATGAAAATGTACGATACATCTATTTAATGCTACTACAATGAAAATTTCTAGTACACAGAGGACTATTCCAATTAAAAAGTATGGTACATCGAGTTATTGCTACTCCACTGAACAAGTATGGTACGCAGATTGCTACTCTAGTGAAATAGTGTGGTATGAAAGTTACTGACTGTGGCACTAGTCAACATGACCTTGCACAAGGTCAATGTATGACATTCCTTCAAGGATAGTTAGTTACCTAGCTCTTCAGGTTGTTGGGCCAACATATGTGGTTGGAGGTGTTTCATAGCCTTGGGCTAGATGGGTAGTGTGTGTGAGCTACATCACCTAATCCTTGTGATTAGATGCCTGGTCATTGTGGACAAGTTTCATAGTCATTATAGATCAATTTTCTTGTGTGCCAACCATAGGTTACTAGTTCCTTGTGGAATAGATGTCATATTATGTGTGAGATGATGAGTTACTAGTTCCTTGTGAAATATATGCCAGATTTTGTGTGAGCTGGTCAATTAAATCCTTGTGATGAAATAAATCCTAAAATTATTATGAGACCTTGGATGCATGATGTGGTTACAGAACTTCTTCAATAAATATTCATGGAAATTCAACAAGTCAATGGTCAAGTGTACATAAGCGCAAAAGAAGACGTGGTGATTGTTCCAGAAGAATAACTTCCTTGCTAAGAGGGAGTGTTAAAGTTTGAGTAGCTTCAGAAGATATTCTTATTGTATTCATATTGTATTAGACCAAGAAAAAACCCTAAAGAATAATATTATATTATTTTTTAAGTCGACCCTATTGTGCCTTTGTAAAACTCGAGCCTATTGTGCCTTGACAAATTCAATTTCAAATTAAAAGGGGTAAAGTGTACAGATCGACCTTGACCCAATTCTAGGTGTCTCAACCTATATTTATAAGAGGCTAGGTGCCTCACTTGAAGAACACACACAACAAGTTCTCTCACAGAAGAAAAGTGTGCAAGTCTCAAAAGGACATGCAATTATAGAGTAAGGGTGATCTGGTGAAGGGTTTTGGTTATTTGTTGGAGGACTATATTGGTCTAGTGGTGTGCTACCCTATTTTGGTTAGGGTTTCTAGTTTATATTTTGTTTGGTGAGATCTCTCTTAGGAGAGACATTATACTTGTTGAAGAAGCTTTGCTGGGTTTTCTCCCCAACGAGGGTTTCCTAGGATAAATCTTGTGTATACTGTGGATGTGTTTCTTTCAATGGTATTTATGCATGCAATTATTGTTTTAATAGACTAAATTTAAAGAATACTACACACATTTAATTGCTTAAGAGAAATTTTAACAAAATCAACAATAAAGGTCAGCAAATAAAAACTACCACCAATTGATTGGGTTTCCATTCATCGACATAGGTCTCTGTGAATTAATTCTATATGTTATTTTTCTCTGTGAGAGGA
Organism: Picea glauca; assembly: GCA_000966675.3. NCBI lineage: Eukaryota > Viridiplantae > Streptophyta > Pinopsida > Pinales > Pinaceae > Picea > Picea glauca. The sequence continues at coordinate 230,309 of JZKD02S1671985.1, forward strand.
TGTTGGAAAAATGTCTCTTATTATTTCCAAGTATACAACTTTCGTGTGGACATTATTTTTCATTCAAAATAGGAAGACCATTGACCATTACATGTTTTTGAAGAAGAGTTACTCTCTTAAAATGAAAATGACCAAAACTAGCATGCCATAAGAGGGTCTAATCTATATTTGAGGCATTTTGTGCATATGGTTGGGACAAATTGACACTCCTCAAATTGAATGGAAACATCATATTCTTAGTCATTTGTATTTTTGCAGCAAGTTTCCTATTGGGTGTTTTGTCCAAAATTAAGCATGTTGAGCCTTTAAATAAGACATCATATCTATGCTCCATCAATTGTCCTACACTTATCAGATTGTGTTTAAGGTTTGGTACATAGTAGACATAATGTATGCATTTCTTATGATCTTGTTTGGTTAAAACATATATATTGCCTTTTTCTGGGATTTTACTTGAGAATCATTACCAAGTATTATCTTAGGTTTAATAGAAGTATCCATGTAAGAAATGAAATCGTTGTTACCTGTCATGTGATTTCTCTAGCCATTTTGTAGCAACCAAAGGTCCTTTGAGTGACCTTCTTCTGATGTATGGCATGAAAGAAACATTGCTTCAGATGATTCTCCTTCATTGTTGGGGACATTTTCTCTACATTTGTTTTGATATCATATATTCTTTATTCATTCACTCTCATAGTGGCCATACTTTCTGCAATGGTAACATTGAATTATGTGCTTGTATGTCCATTTTATCCATCTTTCTCTTTGTTCCTAAGGGTCCTTAGACTATTGTTGTTGTTCCTTTGTGTGTATTTATTCTACATTCTGATTACCTCTCCCTCTTCCTCTTCAATTTATCCCTTTATTTCCTCTTCATCTTCCTCTATTGAAATTGTTTTGAGTCTTGAACACATGTTCAATAGAACCTTGTTCCAAGTTGAGTCTGGTTTCATATGAGATAAGTGATCCCATAATTTCTTCAACAAAGAATCTAGAGAAATATTTAAATTCAAGAATGGTTGTTACAACCATTTCAATTTTCTTGGGTAGACTTCTAAGGACTTTCTCAACAATCCTCTCATCTTAAATATGTTCACTAGTCATTCTAATCTGGTTTACAATTCCCATCACTCTAGTCATGTAATGGTCAACATTCTTTGACTCAATCATCTTATGTGTTTCAAACTAAGTTCTTAAGGTATGAAACTTGATTATATTTACTTTATCATTTCCCTTGTAGGCATATTTGAGAATGTCTCATGATTTTTTTGTTGTGGAAGAACCAATTATTTTTGAAAAAATGGAGTCATCCACTAAATTCAGAATCCAATATTTTTCCTTGTTCTCTTTATTCCTCTATTATGCAAGCATATTTCATTGTGCATTTGTTATGGAAGCAAAATCTATTGCTACTGGCTCTGTGAAGCCATTCTCTACAGGTTCCCAACATTCATAATCTTGGAGGAGTGATTTCATACGCAAGGAACAAAACTCGTAGTTCTTTCCAATAAGAACTGGCCCTTGGGTTGGCCCTAATATGTTGGAGGAACCCATTAAGAAAAAAATATTGCAAAACTGTAAAATTAAAAAAAATACCTTTTATCTGACATCTCCGACCAATTTGAAATTACTTTCTACTTTGAAGCTTCGAAGGTGGGATTATGATTTTGGCTATTGAGACTTTGTAGTGCCAATCAAAGATATGAATTTGCAATAACAACACATCCTTCTCAAAGAAAATTCCAATTTCTTCCTAGGACCACTACTTAAAACCCAAAAATGCTACAACTAGGCCTAATTTCTTATGCGCCATTCTAACGCAGACGCCACCCCTGCCTCCGTAGAGTCTCTGCGTGACCTCCCAGTCTAAGTATCATTCAATCAACTCCCTGAGCTGAAATAGCTCTTTCAATTCCCTGCTGGAATCTCCTTCAAATCGATCCACAGGTCCTTTTTGTTATCGACCATGAACTTTGTACACATCTATGGATTTTTCCCCGAAATAGAAAAATTCGCGTTTCGGAACCTTCAGTGTCCCAATGTCAAGAATCCTTGACCTTTCGACCTTCCGATCTCCGAAAAGTTGATTTGCTGAAATGGCCTTTCTCGCATTAGCCCCTCTGGCTAATCTTCCGGTCCATGTGACCGCTGCTCATAAGTTCGCAGTCCTATCTCAGGACTTTGTGACTCAAGCACCCGATCTCCTGTCCTCTGGACTCCCAAAATGCCGAAATGGCAGTGTCCTGGCCTTCCCTTCCTATTGACAATTTTTGGGATTCCAAACACCGAAGTGCTCGGACCTCTTGTCCATTTGACTCCCGAAATGTCGAAACCCAGAATGCCAAAATGCTATTCTCCCCGGGTCTTCTCCTTTCGCGATTTCGGAATTCCAATTGTTGAAATGTGTGGATGCCTAGTCCTCAGGATTCCCAGAATGTCGATATCCGAAATCCCAATATGCCCCTTTTTCTCTGTTTATTCACTCTTCACGGTTTCAGACTTCTGAATGTCGAAATACATTTGAACCTTCCTCCTTAGAACTCCTGAAGTTATGAACCCTGATACGTCGAAATGACGCCTACTGGAAATCCTTTCGGGATTTCACATTTTGGGTTCTCCCAATGCAAGACTCCTCCTTGCATCTGCTCCTTCGCACTTTCGGTATCCAAAATGTCGAAGTGACAGTATGGATCCTTCTCAACCTTGGCCTAGATCAATGGCTCCAATACACTCTCCATATCGACGACCCTGATCATTTTGGGAATTTCCTCCACCATTTCCCGAATCCCTTGTACTCAGGATTTTCGAAATCGTGGTACCTGGTATATTGAAATGATACTGGATACACTACTCTGAATGCCTCTTCGGGACTTCATTTTTAAAAACTTTGCGAATCCCATTGCTCTAATCCTCTTCTGTCCTCTGATACTTCCAGTACCCGAAGTACCGAAGTACCAAAGTTCTCTTTCCTTTCAAGAAATTCCCCAAAATTTTGGATTGTTGCCACGTGTCCTCATCAGATGGATGGTCCTCGTTGTTTCATGATTTCGTGACTCATGACCCCCTGTGACACAATCTTCTCTGTCAAATTAAATCCTCGGTAACTAAAATTTCGATGGACTCCTCAATATCTTCCATGTGTTCACCATGGATGGACGGTCCAGATTGACTTCGAGACTTCGCCAGGTGTGAAGTCGAAAGAATCCCCTCTATGAGTCTCGGTGCTCAAATCCCTGAAATGGTTGATCTCATGACACGTGTTCTCCTCTGAATAGACAACTTAGATCTGTTTCACTGTTTTGGGACTTTTGTCGTGGAATGTTCTGACCTTTGTCAACAAGACCTCCGATATCTCGAACTCCAAAATCACGATATCAACTCCTTAGGGACTTTCGCGTCCTCTACCCTGTGTGTGGGGATGTTAAACCCTGTGCATCTCCTGACAGATCCAGCTGCTGTTAGATATTCTGAGCGAGATTTGACAGCTCAAAATCCCTCCCGTTCTATGTGCTCCTCCACTTCTCCTTGGACGTGTAAAACTTCAACCATCCAGATCTCTTTGGCTGATCCAATGGCTCAGTTGTGCTCCTCCTGAGCTTTTGCGCTTTCTTCCTAGACTTCAAAAACTTCCAAAAGTAAAAGGCCTCGACCTTTGCTCTCTCCCTCTGCAAACTCTTCTCAGCTTGAGTCCCACCTGCATATATGAAAACGCTACTCCTCCTAAGCTTTTTGCTTCGAACCCTTGAAGGGTTCTAACTTCTGCGCTCCTGGAGAGTCTTCGCACACGAAAGTTCTATCACTTTTGAGATTTTCTATTACTCAAAGCCTTACGGAACTTAGTTCTTTTCCTCCTTCTCCTTCAGACGGATAATTCTGATGCCCTCCTGGATATCCTTCACTCAAGCAACCTATTGCTGAGTCTGCAGGGTGTTCAACAACCCTGAGAAGATCCTTCAGTGGAATCTTCTTCAATTTCAGAACTCAAAGAGTTCTCTTCCTGTGCCTATCTGCACACTGACTCAATTCCCTCCTCGCAAAGTGTCTAGAATCTTAGTGATTCTGACTTATGTTGAACTCACAGTAGATTTCTTCTTTTCACTCTTGCACCTGCTCAATTCCCACCTGGCAGAGCTGTACAGAACTCAAAAGAGTTTATATCTGCAACTATTCTCTTCTCAACAGTCTTTCCTCCTAAGGTGTTCAACAACCTCAAATTTCTTCCCTGAGTTATTGATTTCAGCTTCTATGCCCACCTGGAACGTCTTTGTCTGAATCCGTAGAGTTCAAAAGTGCTTCTGTGCACTGGCATTTAGAGATCGCAGTACTCTGTCACGTCCTCCTGGGATGAAACCACAAAGAAATTCTCAACCTAAAATCAACACTCCCGCAAATGCGCACCTACAACATACATTCACAACATACAAAGAACACACATAGACATTCATTCAACACATAATACATGCAGGAAAAACTGTTGTTTTGTATTAATGGCAAATGCCTGTTTTTACAAGGTGTTCCCGAGCACGGCTTGTAACAGGGTCTCGGCTCCTTCTCTTTTTCTCTATGCTCTCTTATGCATACTCTCTCTCTTCCTTATCAATGAATGAGATTCCTATCTATCACTCGCTCAAAAGAGATCCTCCAAGATGGTTTACATGAGGGGGCTCTTTGAGCTCTTCCCTCCAATCTCACCTACCCTATTCAATTACAATGAATGAGTTTTCTAGTTTAGAATCGGATCTAGCTCTCAGTCTCCAAACCATTAAAATGTTACCTACACTACATCCTGTGCAAAGTATGGCCTCACGACTCAGCAGCCTACAACATTAATTACATTCAAATTTGAATTTGAAAATGAGGGTTTCACCTCTTCTCCCTTTGAATGCATGCGTTGACATGGGCTAGCTGGCTAATGTGGAGAGATGCTCCTGCATCATAATCCTTAGCTGCAAAATTCATGAGACCCTGCTCATGATCTTCCACTCTTAGTTGTGGAAATCCTCCTAGATCCAAAACAACCTTCTGGAGTCTCCTTGCTCCACTTCTGCGTTTCCACTGTTGCTGCTTGTCTACCCAACTTCTCCTTGCTGAAAACTTCTGCTGAACCTAACATCAACCTCCTAATATTCTTGATCACTTTGTCCAGCTGCTCCCATGGCTGGCTCTATTCTTGCAGTCTCCTCGGATGCAAAATTTTTCTGTAAATGGGTAGATCCCCATGATCCCCCGTGCCATCTTCTTCATCTGTCTCCAACCTCACTTGTTGGATGTGCATGCCTTGCACTATTACCCTTTTCTCCAAGGCCTCAATCTGCTCACACAGATCAACAAAACTCATGTTGTCTACCTCTTATTCTTCTATTTCTACAAGATCAAATGATGCAGTCTTTTCAGCTTCCTGGTTGAAAGTATTGAGCCACTCCTCAGAATTCTCATCTTCTTCTTCTGCTTGGGAAGTCTTCAATGTTTACTCCAATGCTCCTTTGATAGTCACAACTGGCTATCCTTATACTATTGTTGTTGCTTCCTCATCGACAACACACATATATGCCTCCTCTGGGCTATGTGGTAGGAATATTCCAATTCCCCCAATCATTAGAAGGCTCCTCTGATCCTCCTCTTGGATGGTGCAAGTTTTTAACTTGTCATCATATTCATTCACACGACTAACAAAACCATATGAATATGCACCTATCAACATACCTTGTTGACATGAACTCACCTCCGAGCTCATGAGACTTTCAGATAGCCTCATCTGCTTATCCCTACCCACCTGGCAATATGGGACTTTTCTTCTACCCTCCTGGCAATTTATGAGATCCCGTAGTGACCTCATCTCATTGCCCTCCTGGCAACATGAAATTCCCTAGTTGTCCTCATGACAGTCTATGAGATCCTCAACTGATCTCAACTCTTTTCCCTCCTGGCAATTGGGAATTTTTTGGTTGTCCTCATGACAGTCTATGAGATCCTCAACTGATCCCATTTTATCCTCATCACCACTAAAATTTCTCCTAGTCTCTGGTTCACATATTTGAACCATCTCCTCTGGTCCATTGAGGTTTTTAGCATGCCTCAACCACCCTCTCAATAGTCTTCACTGTCTTTTAGCCATCAACTCCTTGACTGGCCATTTTTATTTTGTCCTCATGGGCCATTCATATACCCATCTTGACTTAGCAATCTACTACATCTCCAATGCAAGTTCATCCATCCTTGCTCTCATCTCAGCAAGTTCTTCATCCAATTCTGCTTTTCTCATCAGCTCTGGGTCCTTTCTTCTAGCACTCATATAACCTTTAGTAGCCATCTTGTTGTCTTCCACCTGCCCTCCTGGCAAACCTGTTGTTGTAAATCTGCAACCTTGACTGTGTCCAACTTCTTTTGCAGTCCCTTTGACTGTCTACAGACTGTTGCCTACCTACAAACAATCCTTATAGAGCTTCCAGTACTCTGTCTTCTTTTTCCTTCTGCACTTTGCTTGAAATATACAAACAAAATTCTCGCTCTGATACCACTTAATGCAGAGGCCACCCCTACCTCCGCAGAGTCTTTTTGCGACCTCCCGGTCTAAGGAGCGTTTAATCAACTCCCTGAGCTGAAATAGCTCTTTCGATTCCCTGCTGGAATCTCCTTCAAATCGATCCATAGGTCCTTTCTGTTCTTAGCCACGACCTCTATACACGTCTATGAATTTTTCCCCCAAACAGGAAAATTCACATTTCAGAACCCTCAGTGTCCTGATGTCAAGAGTCCTTGACCCTTTGACCTTACGATCTCTGAAAAGTTGATTTGCCAAAATATCCTTTCTCGCATTAGTCCCTCTACCTAAGATCCTAGTTCATGTGACCACTCCTTATAAGACCACAGTCCTATCTCAGGACTTTGTGACTCAAGCGCCCGATCTCCTATCCTATGGATTCCCGAAATGCCAAAACCCAGAATGTCAAAATGGAAGTTTCCTGGCCTTCCCTTCCTCTTCATAGTTTTTGGGATTCCAAACACCAAAGTGCTCAGACCTCTTGTCCACTTGACTCCCGAAATGCCGAAACCTGAAATTCCAAAATGCTATTCTCCCTAGGTCTTCTCCTTTCATGATTTTAGAATTCCAATTGCCGAAATGCATGGACGCCTAGTGCTCAGGATTCCCGAAATGCAGATATCTGAAATCTCGATATGCCCCTTTTTCTTCGTTTCTTCACTTTTCGCGGTTTCAGACTTTCGAATGCCAAAATACCTTTGAACCTTCATCCTAATAACTCTTGAATTTCTGAACCCTGATACGCCGAAATGACACCTGCTGGAAATCCTTTCAGGATTTCACGTTTCGAGTTCTCCCAATGCAAGACTCCTCCTTGCCTCTGCTCCTTCGCACTTTCGGTATCTTAAATGCCAAAGTGATGGTATGGATCCTTCTCAACCTTGGACTACATCAACATCTCCGATCCACTCTCCATATCGATGGCCTTGATCATTTCGGGAATTTCCTCCACCAGATCCTGAATCCCTTGTACTCAAGATTTCTGAAATCTCGGTACCCGGTATGCCGAAATGCTCCCAGCTACACTTCTCTGAATGCCTCTTCGGGACTTCGTATTTTGTAACTTCATGAATCCTGTTTCTCTAATCCTTCGCTATCCTCTGATACTTCTGGTACTCGAAGTACCAAAGTACCAAAGTGACCTTTCCTTTCGGGAAATTCCCCGAAAGTCTGGATTCCTGCCATGTGTCCTCGTCAGATGGACGGTCCTCGTTGTTTCGCGATTTCACGACTTGTGACCCCTTGTGACACAATCTCCTCTATCAACTCGAATCCTCGATAACCAAAATTTCGATGGAATCCTCGATCTCCGACACATGTTCACCATGGATGGACAGTCCAAATCGACTTTGCGATTTTTCCAGGTGCGAAGTCGAAAGACTCCCCTCTATGAGTCTCGGTGCCCAAATCCCCGAAATGGGTGATCTCACGACACATGTCCTCCTCTAAATGGACAGCTCATATCTTTTTCGTTGTTTTGGGACTTTTGTCGTGGAGTGTCCTGACCTTTTTCAACAAGACCTCCGATATCCCGAAATACGAAATCCTAATATCAACTCCTTCGAGACTTTCGCATCCTCTGCCCTATGTTTGGGGATTTTAAACCCCATGCAAATCTTGACAGATCCAACTGTTGTCAGCTATTTTGAGTGAAATCTAATGCCTCAAAATCCCTCCTGCTCTACGCACTCCTCCACTACTCCCTGGACATGTAAAACTTCAACGGTCCAGATCTTTTTGGCTGATCCAACGGCTCAACTGTGCTCCTCTTGAGATTTTGTGCTTTCTTCCTGGACTTGGAATAATTCCAAAAGCAAAAGACCTTGATCTTTTCTCTCTCCCTCTGTGAACTCTTCTCACCTTGAGTCTCTCCTGCATATATGAAAATGCTACTCCTCCTGAGTTTTTTGCTTCGAACCCTTGAAGGGTTCTGACTTCTGCACTCCTGCAGAGTCTTTGCACATGAAAGTGCTATCCCTTATGAGATTTTCTATTACTCAGAGCCTTAAGGAACTCAGTTATTTTCCTACTTCTCCTTCAGATGGATAATTTTGATGCCCTCCTGGCTATCCTTCACTCAAGCAACCTATTGCTAAGTCCACAGGGTGTTCAACAACCCTGAGAAGATCCTTTAGTGGACTCTTCTTCAATTTCAGAACTCAAAGAGTTCTCTTCCTGTGCATATCTGCACAATGACTCAATTCCCTCCTGGAAGAGTGTCTAGAATCCTCAGTGATTTTGACTTCTGTTGAACTCACAACAGAGTTCTTCTCTGCACTCTTGCACCTGCTCAATGCCCACTTGGCAACGCTGTACAAAACTCAAAAGAGCTCGTGTCTGCAACTGTGCTCTTATTCACAGCCTTGCCTCTTGAGGTCTTCAACAACCTCAAAGGTCTTCCTTGAGTTATTGATTTCATCTTTTGTGCCCACTTGGCATGTCTTTGTATGAATTTGCAGAGTTCAAAAGTGCTTCTGTGCACTAGTATTCAGAGACCGCAATACTCTGTCACACCCTCCTAGCATGAAACCACAAATAACTCCTCAACCTGAAATCAACACTCCTGCAAACGAACACCTACAACATACATTCACAGCATACAAATAACACACATAGACATTCATTCAACACATAATACATGCAGGAAAAACTGTTGTTTTGTATTAATGGCAAATGCCTATTTTTACAAGGTGTTCCTGAGCACAGCTTGTAACAAGGTCTCAACTCCTTCTCTTTTTATTTATGCTCTCCTATGCATACTCTCTCTCTTACTTATCACTGAATGAGATTCCTATCTATCACTCGCTCAAAAGAGATCCTCCAAGAAGTTTTACATGAGGGGGCTCTTTGAGCTCTTCCCTCCAATCTCACCTACCCTATTCAATTACAATGAATGGGTTGTCTAGTCTAGAATCGGATCTAGATCTCATCCTTCAAACCATTAAAGGCCTACCTACACTATATCCTGTGCAATGCACATCCTCACGACTCAACAACATACAACATTAATTACATTCAAATTTGAATTTGAAAACGAGGGTTGTGCCTCTTCTCCCTTTGAATGCATGCGCTGACGTGGGATGGCTGGCTGATGTGGAGAGATGCTCCTCCATCACATTCTCTTTAAAAAATTTCATCAGATAGCAATCTATCAACCGACCAATCTAAACTGTTAATCTAATTTGATGGATGGTCGAGATCTCCTTGATCTCTCTCCGCTATAAAACTAAGTGCTAAACCATATTCGATATCAGGCTATCCTAGTATTGTAATGCAAAAATAATCAGAGGTCCCGATATATGATATAGAAGATAACAAAAGTATATTTCAAGTAGTGGGTATCATGGTATCAAGACTCTCTTTGATCTTCAGTGCACAAAATATTTTGCACAACGTAGTTTCAAATACTACACGCCACAAACTTCGTCGTTGAATACTTAGAACTTTTCACGCAAAAGGGAAACCTATTGGAATTACTACGCAATGTTATAAAACACTTAACTAACAATTTTTAGATGTATAAATAACACAATGCTATGCTGAGCACATAAACTCATAAACAAAGTAAGACTCAGAAATACATGTAAGTACGACAACACTCAAAATACTTTATATCTATATCTATATCTATCTATCTATCTCTCTCTCTCTCTCTCTCTCTCTCTCTATATATATATATATATATATATATATATATATCTTCGGTGAAACACACAAATACAAGGGACAAACCAAGATGAGATTCATCTTCAATGACTTATTCTGCTGAATTCAAAAACACAGAGCTTGTGCTCTCATACTTCTTGGACTCCTTAGCAGTTGGTGTTTCTCCTTCACGAATTTGTTCTCTGTACCTCTCTACATATCTATTTGACTAAATAAAGAATCGAACTTATATATACTACAAATAAGACTTATTGTATAAGTAAAACTGTCTCATCATTAAATACTACAATTAATTCGACTGACTCTTCAATTGCTTAACTAGACTCAATAAGATAAAGATTGGATCCATTTATATCTCCCCTGCTTGCTCACTGACTTAGAATGAGTTTGAGTAAACTTGCAACTTTGCATTTGCAGACTAACATAGAAACAAACTGATTGATAATTTGGATGACTGACAAAACTACTGACAAATTGATTGACTGACAAATCAGCGGAGATGTGAATATCTCACTAACTTGTAATCATTATTTACAACACTCCCCCTTAATTATAAGTAGGTGGGATTGCAAACATTTTCATCAAAAAATGAGTTTATATTTTACCGTCACTCATTTGTTAATACACAGACTCCTAGACTATTGCACAAATGTTGAAATGCATCTCTTTCTAAAGCATTTGTGAAAATGTCTGCGAATTGTTCTTTTGACCTGTAAAACTCTAAACATATCTCTTTGTTATTCACCAATTCTCTGATTAAAGGATATCTTGTTTCAACATGTTTGGTTTTCTTTTCAAACACATGGTTATTTGATAACATAATGGTTGAATTGTTATCACAAAACACTGTTGTTGGTTCCTATTGTTCCTGAAACAAATCTTTTAACATTCTTCTTATCCAAACTGGTTGAAAAGTTTCACTTGTAGCTGCGACATACTCTGCTTCTTTTGAAAAAAGAGTCACTGTGGGTTTCTTCCTTGATGCCCAGGATACTATACCTATTCCAAAATGAAATGTGTACCTAGATGTAATTTTCCTATCATCTATGATGCCTCCATAATCACTATTAGTGTAGCTAATAAGTTTGAAATCTTCTGAAGTAGAATATCTAATGCCAAAATATAATTTTCCATTCACATATCTCATAATTCTCTTTCCTGCCTTCCAATGTGATTCTTTTGGAGTTTTCATGAACCTTGAAATCAGTCTCACTCCATACATAATATCAAGTATTTTCACTATTATATACATAATACTTCCTACCAGTCTTCCAAATAGTGTGGGATCCACCTTGGACCCTTTATCTTCCTTTCTTAACATCAATCTTGTTATGACATGTGTTGGGGATTCTTTTGAATTTATCATGTTGAATCTTTTCAAAATTTCATGCACATACTTAGATTGTGAGATAAATATACCAGTTTTGGACTAGTGAACTTCTATTCCCATAAAATATCTCATTAGCCCCAAATCATTCATTTCAAATTCATTCTTCATGCGTTCCTTAAATTCTTTTATGTCAAAATCACATGTAAATATCTAATCATCAACATCTAAACCAACAATCAACATGTTACCTTGCTGATTTTCTTTGAGGTACAATGTTGGCTCGCTTTCATTTCTTTGAAATCCATTCCGTGTGAGGTAGGAATATATCCAACTATACCAAGCTATGGGAGGCTTATTTAATCCATACAATGCTTTCTTTAATCCGTACACATTGTCTTCTTGTATTGGCACCTCATAACCTTGTGGTTGTTCCATGTACACTTTTTATTCGATGTTTCCATTAAAAAACATTAACTTTACAACCATCTGATAAACTGACCACTTGTACTGCTTGAAAATGGCTAACACAGTTCTCACTGTGTCCATGCATGCAACTGTTGCAAATGTTTCATTGAAATTAATTCCAGGTTCTTGTGTAAACAATCTTGCAACTAACCTTTCTTTCTACGTTTGCACATTTCCATATGCATCTTGCATGGTTTTATAAATGCACTTGAAACTTATCACATCCTTATCTTCAGGTACATATACGATGATTAAGGTTGGTTTTCATTAATGTCAACCCTTGAAGAAAGCCCCACA
>JZKD02S1671985.1:257511-273407 GCA_000966675.3 Picea glauca
TAATGAGTGTATTATAATTCAAAGTGAATACAAAATAAATTATTTCAATAATAAATTTAATGGAGAAATTAGAAGTGGGTTAACCCTAAAATAAGGAAAGTGAGGCCAAGTGACCCATAAGATGTTTTTAAGGAAGCTACTTAGAGAGTATAAATAAGAGGCAAGGCTCTCTCATTTTAATCCCACTTGAGCATATTGAATATATATAGGTTTTTGAGGTAACCAAGGATATATAAGCCAAAATTTTTAGGGAAGGTGAAGAAAAGAAGGCCAAAATGCAAGGAAGGATAAATTCTTTTGATGGTGCTTTCTAAGGTGTTTCGGATAAAAACCTCATAACTTCTTCATAACAAATCCAAATTCAGTGAAACCAAGTGTGTTGGTTAGGGTACAGTATCTAGTATGATGTGTCATAGTTTCATATCAATTCAACAAATATTTTGTGCGGGGCACTCTCTACAAGGTCTCTCTCTAGAATAAGCCAGAACTCAACAAGGTATGCCATTTTTTCTATAACTCATTTTCTGAGAGGTTCCAAGTAGCGACACCTAGAGGAATTGCATAAAACACACTGAAGAACGATGTGTATTAGTTTCATATATTTATACTATTAGTTTCATATATTTATACATTACATATACAAAGTTATGATTACTTCAATTTAGAGTTGTTGACTAATCCAAAACTAGGCATGTGAGACTAAAGAAAAGTTTGATGAAAATGATAGTCTCTTGTTGTTGAAGTTAAGGAAGGTTTGTAGGAATGTGATCATATAAACCAGGTATATTACAGAGCTACAAATCAGATTTAGATGATGAAATTTATGAGGGATTTTGGTTGAGGTACACCTTGAGTACATGATTGAGACAAGTAGTTGATGAGTTGGCACATACATGAGGTGTATAGTGTTGGAAGATTGGTTTTTGTCATTGATCTCAACCCTATTTATGGGTTTTGGACTACAAGATTGATGAAGGTATTTGCACATGAAGGAAAATGCACATGTAGATACAAGACCCATGGATGGATAGTATACATCATTTTGTTTCCAGTGGTATGTGGCACGCCACGTGGATCCTCATGGTTGAGGATAAATGAATTTTTTAATATGACAAAGTGAATTGAAGAAGGAAGTACATGTAGGCCCTGAAGATAATTAAAGAAAAGAATTACAAAATAAGAAAGTGTCAGGTCAGCCCTAATGTTAAAATGAAGTGACATAAATGGTATAAATAAATGTCATTATACATTAATTTGATACACAAGTCAAATTTTAGAGAAATCAGAAGTAAAGAAGTTCCGATTTCAAGGGAGGATGAAGTATTTTGGTGGTGTGTTCTAAGGTATGTTATTTTCAAGCCATCTTACCATTTTCACTATAAATTTTTTTCTAGAACGATTCAGATGGTGAAATTTCTGTGGTATTCATAATAAAGATCAAGGTACCTTTGGTAAAATTTTCAGCTCTTGAATTGCTATAATTATGGATATACACTATGTGGAAGATAGGGTTTTTGACCAATCCTGAAGCTAGTCAATAAACAAGTGTTCCGGGTAAAACAATCATAACTTCTTCATAGAGAATCAAAATGAAGTGGGACAAATTTCATTGGAAATCATACGGATGGTAGTTTCTTGTGTGTGAGTTTTAGAAGTTGAAGTTAAATATTGAGCGCGGGGAATTCTGTACAAGTTCGGTCTCCTGAATAAACCATAATTGAACAAAGTCTACCATTCTCTCTATAACTTGTTTTTGGGTGGAATGACGGGGCAAGGATGAAGAGTTAAATCTTCTCTTAATATTGGATTATTTTATATTCCTCTCGGAGGTTTATCCCTCCCTTTAAGTTTGGAAGCTGTAACTACCTTTGGAATTCATTACTTCCCTTGAACAATAACTATTGATTATTTCTTATATATTGTGCATGGTGTATTGTGGTGTATTTGTGTAACTATTATACTATTATTCATTTCTCATTGGATATAGTTGAATGGTTTAAGTATAAATTGAAAAAGGTTTTAAATTGTACTTGATATTGATTCACCCCCCTCTCAATATCAAGAATTGGTATCAGAGCAGGTTGCCTTCAGAACAGTTTAACCATTGGGAGGAAAATACTAAGAAGAGATGGATGACCATGAGCACATTTCAAATGGGATTCAAAAATTTGATGGAAGAAATTATGCATACTGGAGTGATAGAGTGAAAAATTACCTAACAGCTTTGGGAGTAGACACTTGGTACTTAGTTGTAAATGGTTATGTAATCCCAAATAATGCTCCAACTGATCCAAATGAGAAGAAGCTTATGAGATGTAATTCAAAATCCAAACATGTTATTCTAGAAACATTGGCACCAACCATTTCTAGAAAATTGATGGGCAACAACACCGCTAAAGAGGTATGGGACAAACTCAAGAGTATCTATGAGGGTGATCCAAAAGTTAAGCAGGTCAAGCTTCAAGAACATAGAGAAGAAATTGAAAATTTGAAGATGAATGAAAAGGAAGATATTGCAACCTATCTTCTTAGAGTTGATGAAGTTGTTAATGCTATCAGAGGATTAGGTGAAGAGCTCGATGAATTACCAAAATGACTTGACCAAAATGGGACTTGACCAAAATGAAAATGGATGAATTACATGGGTCTCTTATAGCATATGAAATGAGAACAGGTACATAAAGTGACCAGCTAAACAATGAAACACCTTTAAATCCATAAAGAAGACAAAAGGCAAGGATAATGACCTTGATGAAGAAATAACAAATTTTGTAAGAAGGTTTCTGAAGGGAAGTGGAAGATACAAAGGTAAGTCTCCTCTCAAATGCTTTAACTGTGGTAGAATAGGACATATTGTTGAAAACTGCTACTATAAAAAGAGAAGTCTCAACAATAAAAAGAGCTTCTACTCCAAGGATGATGACATCTCCTCAGATGAGAGTGATGAAGAAGATAATGACGGAGCAGAAGTCTTCTTCATAATTCAAGAAACCCAG
The DNA here is from genome assembly GCA_000966675.3 of Picea glauca. Taxonomy (NCBI): domain Eukaryota; kingdom Viridiplantae; phylum Streptophyta; class Pinopsida; order Pinales; family Pinaceae; genus Picea; species Picea glauca. The sequence continues at coordinate 260,508 of JZKD02S1671985.1, forward strand.
GATGATGATCACAAGAATTCTAAAGAAGAAGAAATCATTTGTGAAGAAGATTTAGACGAAGAAACCAACCTTGATTCCTTTTGGGGATATAAAGACAATGCAGAGAGTGAACAAGAAGATGAGAATCTTGAAAAGTTGAAGCATGTTGAAAATGAAAATAGCAAGCTTAGAAACACAAACATAATACTAAAAGGTGAATTGAGTAGTTGTGAAGAAGAGAATTATAAGCTTGAAACGTTCATTGATATCTTGAAGGAACCATTAGAAGATTATGAGAAATTGAAAGAAGAATTGGATCACACAAAAAGGGGAGCTACTATTGACAACAAAAAATTTGAAGAAGTTCGAAAAAAGAACTGAAAAATTAGATGAGATCCGTAACAATCAAAAATCTCCAAATGAAAAGACAGGACTAGTATACAATGACAGTTTGAAGACAAGAAAACAAGAAAAGGAAGATGAAAATGATGAAACCAACACTCCAGAACAAGTTGAACAACAAGATAGAAGACTAGAATTCAGAAGGAATGAGACATCAAGAAGATCCTCTCCCATCAGGTATGAAAGAAATCATTACGAAGGAAACTAAAGAATAATAGATCGTGAACCCATATGGACCACAACAAAAAGAAGATCACTTACTCCTAGGTATCAAAATTTCTTTCTTGGACATTGTTCAATCAATTGTATAATTAATGAAAGGAATAACTATGCAAGACACATGAATGGTGAAAATAGTAGATATGGAAATATTCATAGACATATCAACATAAATTATAATCCATTTGACCCATTAATGGATCAAAATATTGTATTCTACAAGTGCAATAATCTTGGTCATAAAGCACTAGATTGCAGAGAGATGAAGGAAGATAATCATATGCCAAATGTATGTATACCAACTACAACATGGAAAAGGAAAATAAATTCCACAAAATGAAAACTGCCAAATAACATTGGTCACTAAAGAATGCAAAAAAGAAGATGAATGGTTCATAGAAAGTGGGTGCTCATCTCATATGACCGAAGATCAAAGAAAATTTTTCAGCTTGAAGAAAAAGGGTGGAAATGTTACATTTGGAGATGACTCATCTACTAAAATACTTGGAAAATGAATTATAAAGCTTGGAAGTGAAAATGTAAAAGAAGTAAAAGTCCTATTGGATGAAGATCTGAAGCATAATCTCCTCAGTGTCAACAAAATATGTGATCAAGGATACACTCTTACGTTTGACTCCTGAAAATGTAAAATCAGAGAAAATAACTCAGGAAGATTGGTTGCAACTGCAACAAGAAGACCCAACAACATATATATCCTAGAAATGAAGAAGAGAGAGAAGATACGAGCCACATAAAAGGATTCCAAGGAATAAAATGTCCCAAATACAAAAAATAAGGATGAAGTATTATTGAGTGCCACATGTTCAAGGGGAGAAACCCCAAAGAAGAGAGTTACCTTTTTCCACTAAACTCAGGGGGGGAAGCCCTACCCTTTTTCATTGATGTCAAAGGGGGAGAGAAATTGGGATCATGATGATAGGGGGAGCATGAGTGTTGCCATCAATGACAAAGGGGGAGATTGTTGAAAGATTGGTTGTTTTCATTGATGTCAATCCTAGTTATGGGTTTTGGACCGCAAGATTGATGAAGGTATTTGGACATGAAGGAAAATTGTAGCACACCCACTACGGAAATAAAAAAATTTCATCAATTTATCAAGGATCAGAATCCCTGAAATACCTACAGGGGCCTAGCGTAAGCTAGTTCCTCCCTTGTCCACCTCCATGTGATTGTGGATCACGACCACGGGCCAAACAAGTACGGATTCTTTTCTCACTTCACGACTCAACGCTACCATAGTGTCGAGTCTTTCGACTCTGCAAACCCCAAAACTCGAAACAATGAAACGTTGAACCCCAACAGGGCTGCCGAGTGACCAGTTTCCCCATTTGGGTCTTGTCCACGTGACCCTATTCCGTGACCATGCACTTAACTCGGCCAAGTCAAAGTGTTTGCTGGATTTTTGTGATTCAGGAAGTCACGATGTGTGATCTCTTCCTTTCCCTTTCAAATCCCCAAAAATCATAATCCCCAACGTTTCCCTCCAAGGGAGATCAACGGCCCTCAGCCTCCTTTGATCCAACATTTTGGATCCTTTCAGGGTTTCGGTACCCAAGAGTTTGAAATGAAATGACTCCAAAACTCCATGTCATTCGAATCTTAGAATTCTGGTATGGAGATTCATGTAGGAGATCAACAGTTCTTGGGAGTGTGGATCCAACGGTCCACGGGATTTCGAGAATTTCCCTGGACTTTGACCACTCACCACTTGTTTCTTCTGATGGACGGTCCAGATTCTTTTGGGACTTTTCCTCTCCAATGCAGAGCGCATCAGGATTTCGGTTATCGGGATTTCGTGGCTTGCGAAGGCAAGGTTTCTTTCCCTTTAGTTTCCCAAGTGCCGAAACGTCGACCGACAGTCACGTGTCCATCTGATGGATGACGACGACCCTTAGCCATGATCAATGGTCATGATATTTTTAGAATGATCAATGGTTACAATCAAATTCTCGACTTTCCTAAACTCATTCACACCTTAAACTATTTTTTGGTTTCGATTATTGGGATTTCGCGAAGACAAGGGTTCTTGCCCTTCGGTTTCCAAGGTGCCGAAATGCCAAAACACTTATCGGAAGCCATGTGTCCCTATAAATGGATGGTCTAGGTACTCCCATGGACCTTGGGATCTACGGTCTCAATTTTTTTTCTACTCGCGAAGGTAAAAAGGGGTTGAGGCATCAACACCCTCATTTCTTCCTCCAATCTAATGATCATGACTGATCTCAGATCTCCTGAAAGGATCTCGTCTGTTAATCGAGACTTATCCACATGCTTCCATTTCAGGATTTTGCAAATCGGGGTTTTGGGACTTGCGAGTACAAGAGAACTCGTACTTGGATACCCAAGGTGCCAAAAAACCAAAATATCAGGATTTAAGAGAACCACTCTCTCTCGTACAGGGTTTCTAAGACTTACATCATCAAATCCTCTTTCAGGTTCTTGGTGAATTTCACCAGGATTGAAAGCCAGACTGGGAGGTCTCCAAAGGTCTCCGAGTTATTAACTCCTGTGACTGAATAGTAAGCAACCTTGAGGGTTTACTAAGACGACAGTCTTATACAAGGATCTTACCTCAGCTCTAGAAAGTGAGGGAACTCTCCCGAAATGAGGTCTTCCTATGGGGATATCTATCCAGGGCATTACTTGAGGCGAATAAGGGAATAAATTTCCTACACACAGACTTGAAAACTAAGTTATTTCAGTGGTTATATATATATATATATACGTAAGTCGTGTGGAGTCATTCTAATTATACGCAATAAACCACCATTTCCAATCAAAACCCACCAAACAGACATTATTATACAAAAGCCAATCATAATTGCACAAACCATGAGCATACCTGTCAGAATATTCAATTCAAGATACAAGATATACACTTATAAGAAAAACACCAGGTTTGATGCAACTGCTAAGGAGGGTGCTTGTTTCCAACCAATCGTAGGCTCAGTGATTCCGAGTGGATTTACCACTAGCCACCCCCCGGTTGAGACCACGATGTTGTGAGACTGAGTCTCTATTCGTCAGTGATCGAGAATGAAGAATACTCCCCTTCTTCTCTACTATCACTTTCTCCGTATATTTTTCCAGAGTTCTTTTCTGATTTCTCTTGCCATCTCCCCTCTACTGCACCCTCATTGCACACTCTTTCCTTCCTTTTCTCTTTTTGGTGAGGTTGCGTGTGGCACAATATTCCTTGTGGTGGTTAGGCCCATGGACTCTACGGATGGGCAATTCACCCCCATCCCTCATTACTCATGAGGAGCTCTCTACCTACCAACCTGCGAGTCATTTATTTTGGGCTAGCGATCCTCTCTTGGTTCTCCGGGCCAGTGAAGACCAAATACTGTATTGGTTTGGTGGAAGTTAACGCCACCACTCTAGGTGCCTTCCACTGCCTTTCTTCAGCCATCGTGGTCTCTTTTTCAGCACCTCCCCCTCTCAGCAGTCCTGCAATATATATATATATATATATATATATATATATTCATAACATCATTTACATTCATCAACCTTTTTACACAAGGTCCATTCAAATCACATATTCACATCTCTGTGTTTGCCACAGTTCTTGGTCAATATAGTTATTTTTATAGACTTGGGGAAACAGGGTGTTACAATTCCCTCCCCCTTAAAGGAAACATCATCCTTGATGTTCTATCTATCAACATGACATGCATGTACAGAGGTAAACAAAATCGGATATGTCTGTCTCATGGCATCCTCTATTTCCCATGTAGCCTCATCTGGGCCAAAATGTCTCCATTATACCTTGACCTATGCAATGGCTCAGTTCCAGAGAAGGGTTTTCTTTCTGTCTAGTATGCACTGAGGTTCTGGTAGGAATTCTCCCTCCGGTTCCACCTGGATCACAGACTAGTCAATTATATGATTAGCATCATGTACATATTTATTCAATAATGGAACATGGAAAACATTATGTGCTTTTATTGTGGGAGGAAGTGCTAGCCTATAGGCTACATGTCCCACTTTATCTAGAACCTCAAAGGGTCCGCAATACCAAGGTGCCAACTTGGCACAAGCTCCCATTTTCAGGGAACTCTTCTTGGGCCCAACTTTGAGATATACATGGTCTCTTGTCTTGAACTCTCTTGGAGTTCTCTTTTGGTCCACATAACTTTTCTCTCGGTTCTGAGCGACCTTCAGGTTTTGTTTTATCTGAGTCACTTGTTGTTCCATTTCTTTCAACATGTCAGGTCCAAAATAAATTCCATTTACGATATTACTCCAATTGATTGGAGTATTACATGGCCTACCATAGAGGACTTCAGAGGGACTCATCTTTAAGGATTCTTGGTAGCCGTTGTTGTAGGCGAATTCCACCAGTGGCAGGTAGTCTTCCCACTTCTTGGGTTGATGCATTGCATGCATCCTTAACATATCTTCTAGTATTTGATTCACTCTTTATGTCTATACATTGGTTTGAGGGTGATAGGCAGTGATAAACAACAACATGGTCTCTAAACCAGTCATCAGTGGTTTCCAAAAGTTGGAAGTAAATTTCGTGTCTCTGTCAGATACGATGTCTTTCGACATACCATGTAGTCTGAATATCTCCTTCATGAATACTTGGGCGATGTCTATTGCCTTACAAGTTGACTTGACGGGGATGAAATGAGTAGACTTGCTCAATTTATCCACCACTACCATAATGGCATCGTTCTGTTTGGTCGATGTTGGTAATCCAGTGATGAAATCCATGGAGATGGTTTCCCATTTCCATTCTGGGATTGGTAAAGGTTGCAGTAGTCCTGCTGGGTGTCGATGTTCTCCTTTAACCTGTTGGCACTCTATGCATTTGGCTAAGTACTCAGCTATGTCTTTCTTCAATCTAGGCCAATAAAATTGTTTCCTGGTGGCAGTGATCATCTTTTGGTATCTTGGATGACCAGTATAGGATCTTTTATGTAGTTCATCCATAATGAACCTCTTCAAGTCATCACAATTTGGAATATACAGTCTATTTATGTAAGTGATCAGACCTCCTTCGGTCATCTGGTAGCCTTCATATTTTACCACGGTGGGCTCTTGTTGTAGGTACAAGGTCACAGTCTGGACAAATGGATCTATCTTTTGTGAATTTTTGACTCTTTCCTTGACATCCGTCTCACAGGTGCTCACCGCTGCCAGGTGAATTGTTTTCATACTTCTGCTAAGGGCATAGACCACCCTATTTTCTTTTCCTTTAATATGTTTGATTTCGAAATAAAACTCGCTAAGGAGGACCATCCACCTAGCTTGTATGGCATTGAGATTTGGTTGGTCAAACAAATATCGCAATCCACAGTGGTCTTTCATAAGTACAAATTTCCTTCCCAGGAGGTAATGCCTCCACATTTTTAAGGTGTGCACTATGGTAGCTAGCCTTAGATCATGGGTCACATAGTTGACTTCATTCTCATTCAATTTCTGGGATTCATAGCAGACCACATTTCCTCCTTACATAAGGACTCCTCCGAGTCCTTCCTTGTAGGCATCTGTACATACGAGGAAATCAGCTTCGGGATCGACGATCTTCAACACGGGTGCGTGGGTCAGTAGATGTTTCAGGGTTTGAAATCTCTCTTCACATTTTTGTGTCCATGCAAATTTTGTCCCCTTTTTCTGAAGGGCAGTTATTGGACAACTAATCTTGGAGAATCCTTTTATAAATCTCCTGTAGTATCCTGCTAATCCCATAAAGGATTTGATATCCAAAATGTCCTTTGGGGTAGGCCATTCCATGATGGACTTGATCTTGTCAGGGTCTACTGCTACCCCTTCTTCAGATAGGATGTGGCCTAAGTAATGTATTTTCTTCTGGAAGAAGTCACATTTGTTGAATTTGGCATAGAGATGGTGTTCTCTTAGCACTTGCAGCACAAGCCTAAGATGCTCTTCATGCTCTTCTCTATTCTTAGAGTAAATTAATATGTTGTCAATAAAAACCAACACAAATTTGTCTAGAAATTTGTTGAGTACAATGTTCATCAAGCACATGAAAGTGGCAAGGGCATTGGTTAACCCAAATGGCACTACCACAAACTCATATTGTCCATACCTCGTCCGGAAGGCAGTTTTATGGATGTCTCCACCCTTGATTTAGAATTGATGGTATCCCGCCCTCAAGTCAATATTTGAGAAAATAGACGCATCTCCCAATTGATCGAATAGGTCATTGATCCTAGGCAAGGGGTACTTGTTCTTTATGGTTACCTTATTGATTTGTCTATAATCTACACACAGTCTAAGGGTACCATCCTTCTTTTTCACAAACAGGACTAGCGCTCCCCATGGAGACACATTGGGATGGATATAGCCCTTATCCATCATTTCTCTCAATTGCAATTTGAGTTCAACTAGCTCAGGTGTGCTCATCTGGTAGGGTTTCCTAGACACCGACACCGCTCCCAGTGAAAGCTCTATCGAGAAATCAATGTCCCTTCTCAAAGGTAGACCCAGTACCTCTTCCATAAATACATCTTTGTATTCTCTCAAGGTAGGGTGGTCTTCAAGGCTGGGTTTTTCAACTTCAATTGTTTTTAACACATGTATTTCATATAGGGGACATCCCTTTCGACAATACTTTCTCATTTGCAGAGATGATATTTGTTTCACCGAGACAGGTTTTCAGATCCCTTGAATGGTTATCCTTCTTCCTTCTTCTCTTACACACTCTAAGGTTTTATGGTAACAGTCTAGTCTAGCTTTATGGGCAGCTAGCCGATCCATACCAATCAATATATCATACGATCCCAAGGGTAATATGTTAAGGGTTGCTTGGGTGGGTAATTTACCCAACATTAACTGGCAGGTTGGTATGACCTCTGCTACCCTTATTTTGGTGCTAGTGGCTAATTGTACCAACCATGGCTTGGTGTTTTTATGTGGCTGTAGTTTACACTTATCAATAGCCTTAGGGGCTATGTAAATCAAATTTGAACCAGGATCAATCAGAATAGACACTAGATGGCTGGAAATCATACCTTCTATTTCCACCACTGAAGCTTGGTGGTCATCTTGGTTATTATCCAAGGCTGCATAAATTTGCAGCACACTCCTGGCCACATCATTGACGTTGGTAGCTTCCAGAATGTTGTAGACTCCCTGACTATTTTGTTGTCAGTGTGGACAGTCTCTTAGTAGATGTTCTTCTCTGCAACCCAAACATTTGAAATGTTCTCTTTTTGGGTTATCAACCTTCACTGGTATAGGTCCAAAAGTTTTATTTCCACCCAATGAGGGAAAGTTCTGCTAGTGTACACTCCGGGTTGGGAAGCTCATCCTTGGGTTCTTCTTATAGTTCTTAAATCTTGGGGATTTAATCCCCTTTTTCTGAAATCCTAAACTATTCTTCTATTTCCATCCTTCATGAGGTTCTGCCCGATGTCCAAACTGTTCATGACAGTATGTTTCCTTTCAAATAGTGCCTTCTAGGGTCTTTGTCTCATCAAATTCAATTTTGTTCTAGTAGTACTTGGGTAGTCAAATGATGAAGCATTGCACCTTTTCCTTTTCTGCTTTTATATAAGGTACATACCTCAACAAATCAAGGAATTTGTTGACATATTACTCTATAGTGAGTTGCCCCAGTTTGAGCTCATAAAATTCTTTAGTCTTCTCGTTGAAATATTTTTTCGACAGATACTTTTTCCGAAAGTATTTCTCAAATTGTTCCCAAGACAGGTCCTCTTCGTGAACCCCTTTCACATTCTTAAGGTCTTCCCACCAAATGTAATCCTTTCCGTTCAAGTTGAAGGTGGCCACTCAGGCCTTCAGACTTTCTGAGAAGTCATGGACTCTGAAATACTTCTTTAGTCCAAGTAGCCAGGCCTCTGCTTCCTCTCCCTTCTTTATTTCACCATCAAAGGAGGGTGGTTTGGCCTTTCTAAATTCTTCAAATTTATGACCCTTGGAAAGATTTTGCTTCTTTTGTTTTCTTCAGGAATAGGAACTAGCTCTGCTGCTAGAAGAACCCTCTGAGTCACTAGCTTCCTTCTCAGAGGAATTGTCCAATTATTATCCCTTACCTCTGGGGTGGACTTTTCTCGAGGTTCTCCTCTCAGTGTGGCCACTAATATGACCACGTTTCTGTATCTCCGGTTCATGTTGTAATTGCCTTTGTATATCGAATAGGCTTTGCAGCAAAGCTACATTAATTTTTGTTTGCTTCTCCTATTATTTTATCTTCCTCTCATTGTCAGCCTTGCAGCTTTGTAATTCGACCAGGAGGCTTCTCATGGTCTCAGCTAGATCTGGAGGGGTCCCTACCTCCCTCCTTTCATTTGATTCTTCATCTCTATTGTGGGATCCTTCCCCCACCTCTTGGTGAGTCACCATTTTAGGCGTCTGTATTTTCTCGTGGCTGATCGTTCGCTTGGGTGCAAAAGACAAACACTGGTTGTTAGTCAATAATTATATACATTCATAACCCATGCATAATTCATATTTATTTCACATGCATACACACAATCAGGTTTCTCATTTTTAACTTTGACCTTGGATAAGAGAGTTAAGATAGAGGGTTACTCCTTTTAGGAGTGCTTCAAACAGAGTCTCTGTGCAACTCGTTCATGAGCCTGAGAAGGCCAAGTGTTGTAACCATGCTCTAATACCAATTTTTAACACACCCACTACGGAAATAAAAAAATATCGTCAATTTCTCAAGGATCAGAATCCTCGAAATACCTACGAGGGCCTAGCATAAGCTAGTTCCTCCCTTGTCCACCTCCATGTGATCGTGGGTCATGACCATGGGCTGAACAAGTACAACTTCTTTTCGCACTTCACGAATCAATGCTACCATAGCGTCGAGTCTTTTGACTCTACAAACCCCGAAACTTGAAACAACTAAACATCAAACCCCGACAGGGCCGACGAATGACGAGTTTCCCCATTTGGGTCTTGTCCACGTGACCCTGTTCTGTGACCATGCGCTTAACCTGGCAAAGTCAAAATGTTTTTTGGATTTTCGCGATTTGGGAAATCGCGATGCGTGATCTCTTCCTTTCCCTTTCAAATCCCCAAAACTCGTAATCCCCAATGTTTCCCTCCAAGGGAGATCAATGGTCCTCAGCCTCCCTTGATCCGATGTTTTGGATCCTTTCAGGGTTTGGATACCTGGGAGTTTGAAATGCAACGACTCCAAAAATCCTTGTCATTCAAATCTTTGAATTCCAGTATGGGGATTCATGTAGGAGATCAATGGTTCTTGGGAGTGTGGATCCAATGGTCCACGGGATTTTTGGACTTTCCCCAGACTCCGATCGCTCACCACTCATTTCTTCTGATGGATGGTCCAGATTCTTTCGGGACTTTTTCTCTCCACTATAGAGCACATTGGGATTTCGGGTATCAAGATTTTGCGGCTTGCGAAGGAAAGGTTTCTTTCCCTTTGGTTTCCTGGGTGCTGAAACATCGACCGACAGCCATGTGAACCTCCGATGGATGGCAGCAACCCTTATCCACGATCAACAGTCTTGATCTTTTCAGAATGATCAACGGTTACAATCAAATTCATGGCTTTCCTAAACTCATTCACACCTTAAACTATTTCAAGGTTTCGATTATCAGGATTTCATGACTCACGAAGACAAGGGTTCTTTCCCTTTGGTTTCCCAGGTGTCGAAACGCAGAAACGCTTACCGATAGCCATGTGTCCCTATAAATGGATGGTCCAGGTGCTCCCATGGACTTTGGGATCTACGGTCCCGATTTCTTCACTACTAGCGAAAGTAAAAAGGGGTTGAGGCATCAATGCCCTCATTTCTTCCTCCAATCTAACGGTCATGACTGAACTCAGATCTCCCGAAATGATCTCGTCCGTTAATTGAGACTTATCCACATGCTGCCATTTTGGGATTTCACAAATCGTGGTTTTGAGACTTACGAGTACAAGAGAACTCGTACTTGGATACCTCGGGTGCCGAAACACCGAAATATCGGGATTTAAGAGAACCACTCTCTCTCGTACAGGGTTTCTAAGACTTACACCATCAAATCCTGTTTCAGGTTCTTGGTAAATTTCAACAAGCTTGAAATCCCAACTGGGAGGTCTCCAAAGGTCTTCGAGTTATTAACTCCTGTGACTGAATAGTAAGCAACCTCGAGGGTTTGCTAAGACGATAGTCTTATACCAGGAGCCTACCCTGGTTCTATAAAGTGAGAGAATTGTCCCGAAATGAGGTGTTCCTATGGGGATATCTATCCAGGGCATTACTTGAGGCGAATAAGGGAATAAATTTCCCGCACACAGACTTGAAAACTAAGTTAGTTTAGTGGTTATATATATATATATATATATATATATATATATATATATATATATATGTAAGTCATGTGGAGGCATTCTAATTATATGCAAGCAACCACCATTTCTGATCAAAACCCACCACACAGACATTATTATACAAAATCCAATCATAATTGCACAAACCATGAGCATACCTGTCAGAATATTCAATTCAAGATACAAGATATACAGTTATAAAAAAAACACCAGGTTTGATGCAACTGCTGAGAGGGGTGCTCGTTTCCACTCAACCATAGGCTCGACTATTCTGAATGGATTTTCCACTAGCCATGCCTGAGCTAAGACCACGATGTTGTGAGACTGAGTCTCTATTCGTTAGTGCTCAAGAATGAAGGTTACTCCCCTTCTTCTCTTCTATCACTCGCTCTGTATATTTTTCCAGAGTTCTTTTCCAATTTCTCTTGCTATCTCCCCTTGTATTCCCCCTCATCGCACACTCTTTACTGCCTTTTCTCTTTCCGGCGAGGTTGCATGTGGCACGATCTTCCTCGCGGTGGTCAGGCCCGAGGACTCTACAGATGGGCGGTTCACCCCCATCCCTCATTACTCATGAGGAGCCCTCTACCTACCAACCCGCGAGTCATTTATTTCGGGCCAATGAGCTGATCTTGGTTCTCTGAGCCAGTGAAGACCAAATATAGTATTGATTCGGTGGAAGTTAACACCACCACTCCAGGTGCCTTCCACCGCCTTTCTTCAGCCATCGTGGTCTCTTTTTCAACACCTTCCCCTCTCAGCAGTCCTGCAATATATATATATATATATATAACATCATTTACTTTCATCGACCTTTTTACACAAGGTCCATTCAAATCATATATTCACATCTCTTTGTTTGCCACAGTTCTTGGTCAATATAGTTATTCTTATAGATTGGGGGAAACATGGTGTTACAAAAATGCACATGTAGATACAAGACCTATGGATGGATAGTATACATCATTTTGTTTTCAATGGTATGAGGCACATCACGTGGATCCTCATGGTTGAGAAGAAATGAATTTTTGAAGATGACAAAGTGAATTGAAGAAGGAAGTACACGTAGGCACTGAAGATAATTAAAGACAAAAATTACAAAATAAGAAAGTGTTAGGTCGGTCCTAATGTTAAAAGGAAGTGACATAAAATGTTATAAATAAATTTCATTATACATTCATTTGATACACAAGTCTAATCTCAGAGGAAATCATAAGTAAAGAAGGCTGAATTTCAAGGGAGGATGAAGTCTTTTGGTGGTGTGTATTAAGGTATGCTATTTTCAGGTCATATTACCATTTTAACTATAATTTTTTTTTCTAGGACGATTCAGATGATGAAATCGCTATTGTATTCAGAAGACATATCAAGGTACTTGTGGTAAAAGTTTCAGCTCTTGATTCACTATAATTATGAAGATACACTATGTGGAAGATATGGTTTTTGACCAGTCCTGGAGCTAGTCAATAAACAGGTGTTCCGGGTAAACCAATCATAGCTTCTTCATAGAGAATCCAAATGAAGTGGGACAAATTTCATTGGAAAGAGTACAGATGGTAGTTTCTTGTGTGTAAGTTTTAGAATCTGATGTTAAATATTGAGCATGGGAAATTCTGTACAAGTTCGATCTCGTGAATAAACCAGAATTGAACAAAGTCTACCATTCTCTCTATAACTTGTTTTTGGGTGGAAGGAAGGGGCAAGGATGGAGATTTAAATCCTCTCTTGATATTGGAGTACTGTATATTCCTCTTGGAGGCTTATCCCTCCCTTTACATTTGGAAGTTGTAGCTACCTTTGGAAGTCAGTACTTCCCTTGAAAAATAACTATTGATTATTTATCATATATTGTGCATGGTGTATTGTGGTGTATTTATGTAACTCTTATACTATTGTTCATTTCTCATTGGATATATTTGAATGGTTTAAGTATAAGTTGAAAAAGGTTTTAAATTGTACTTGATACTAATTCACCCCCCTCTCAGTATCAA
>JZKD02S1671985.1:307692-321239 GCA_000966675.3 Picea glauca
TCGGCCGAAAAATATTTCGGCCGAAAGTAACATTTGTTCGGCCGAAAAAATGCCGCTAGAAATTTTGGAGACCCGATTGTCACGAAAGTGTTACCCAGCTTCATGATTTTACCCTTCATCCATTATCTTCCTTAACAATATTCAATTCTTCTCTTAGACCCCGTAGAGTCTGAATTAATTCTAATTTTCTGTTATCCCTACTTTCATTCAAATTAACCCAAATATTTCCTTCACCAATATTTCTTTTTTGGGGATTTTTTGGTTCATTTTGATGTGACCCTTCTTCAGGTAGAAAAGGTACTTCTTTCATCTTTCCCACAATCAAAATATTCTTCCTAGTGGTAAGAAGAAATATAAAAATAGTAAATTAGTCCTCGTAGTTGACCTGATAAGGCCAAGTGCGGTTCCTAAGGATATGATACCATTATTTCACATGCCCAAATTGTTTTATTTTTATTTTTTTATACCAAAATATTTTATATTCAACTAAATATGGAACATTACTCAATTATCTAAATCTCATCAATATGACATCTCTTATCTTTGAAGTTTTTACGTTTAATAGTTCCAAGTGCAACTTATACTTGGATGACCTACATTATAGTCTTCATGATTCAATTTGAATCTATGTTATAGTTCTTGTGGTAGGGTTATAATTATAGATTATAATTATAACTAAGGGAGACTCTCTGTTGATCACCCTAAGGGAGATCCTTGTCATGACCTTGCTTTACTTTAACCTAAGTTGGGGGATTACTTCAATTTATTACTATCATTGCAAGTAATGGTGGCTTGTCCTGACCATCTCAAACATGAAAACATAAGTGGAAGGATTAAACTGATAATTATATTGTCATTATGTCTGTTGGTGAATGATAATCATACTTGATGTTTAATATGGGAGTGTTAATCATGCTTTGAATATTAATACATGAGTGGCTGAAAATTGTTAATTCCTCGTTGGACGTACCTTGTGTTCATAAATAATCATCTTCCCTTAACCTTCCATGGAAGTCTGTCTGTGTTCCAAGTATGATTTCTTGGAACGAGAGTTGGGAGGGTAGGTCCCGACCACCCCGTGCAAATTTAAATCTTGCACTTCATTGTTTAGTAATATTCCAGAGGAAGACACGGGTTCTTGCTGGTTCGAGCTACATGGCACTAGGGTTTCATTTTATTTTTCCTTTAGTTTCCTCTACCAGATGCTTGGGTTTCATATGTCTCATATTGAGTATGTGTAGATTCTACCTTTGATGGGTTTTTCCTTCACTCTGTCTTTCTCTTTCATTGGGAGCATGGGGATAATTTTGTTTGGAGTTTTTTTTCTTATTTTGTTTACTAGTTCCATTTTGTAATCTATTGAGGGTGGTGGCTTGTCGAAAGTCTTATTGTCCTACACATATTTCCTTCACTCTGTTTAAAATTAATTTGTTGTTTCTATCATAACCTTGCCCTAATGTTATCGGGCTAATTGTTAAGTGCAGACACAAATCAATCCCCCCATATTCACTAAGAAACTAGAACAAAACAAGACAATACACTACTCTTTCCTTAGATTTCAATTATCAAATGAGAAATGGATCTAGAACATAACTTTTAAATATTGAAGATCCGACTTTGCTAATGCAATCCAAGCTTTGTCACGAGGTTTATGAGAAATATATGAAAATAAGAACAAGCCAATGAAGACAAGAATAATAGAGTCTATTTGATATGAAACTATGTACGTGATCAAGGAATCATACAATATGAACAAATGACATTCATATAGGAAATAAAAGTATATATGTATTAAAGAATGTGGAAGAAAGATACAACCAGATGCCTTGATGTTGTCAGGTTCCTTCCAATAGTTCCTTGCCTCCCACACACTTCTTTCTCCAAGGATTATGAGACCATGGATTTGATATCTAATCACAATCTATCTTGACAAAGAAAATCTTAAAGCCACTCAAAACAATCTAAAAACCTCAAGCCAAAACAACTAACTTTCTCCATGAGATCTCCTCTCCTTTTATAAGATGAAGAGGATAATATGAGGAGGTTAGGATGATCCCACTAAATCATGAAAGTGAGTAATATTCAAACCATTCGAAGGCCACATCACCATAGAATCTTCTCCTTTTAGAAGCATCGAGAAGACGCTAGTTTTTCCCATGTACAAGAATTTCCGCACCCTAGCTATAAAGAAGCCTACAGAAACTCTGCAGCCTAGCTTTAGTACAACCTGCAGAAATCAAGCATTTCCACACCTTGTGTATAGAGAAGCCTGCAAAAATCCTCTTTAATAGGGTTTTTACAAAGGAAAATACAACTTATTCTCTTAGTAAAAGTTCTTTTGCTTTCTTTCTTCAAGAATTCAGGCCACTGACCCCTCTGAAGGAAAAATATAGGTCTGCAGCATTAACGTTCATGGGGATGATGAATATAATGTGTAACAGAGAGCCCCCCAAAGTACTAAGTTATAATAGAGTGATAACTGAAATACTTTGTCGAGTGTGTGTAGGGAGCAAGGAACACTTCGGTCAAAAACCTGCCAAAAAACAAGGAAATACAATACAATAATATATCATCATTGAGGTAGGCATTCCCATACTTAGAATACAAGTGACTCAAAGAATAAATGTCGACATGAAAATATCCATGTCAAGTAATATAGGTCATGGCCACCAAACATACACTGTGCATCCATGCCATTATGACTCAAATCTGAACATAGCCAACAAAAATACATTGTGGATCTATGTGTTAAAGACTCGAATTTGAACATACCCAGGAGAAATACAATGTCTATCTATGCAACAATACAAACTGAATATACTCCAACGCAACCTGAATCTGTGCAAAAAGATTCAGGACCTTCATCTCCACCACTCTATAGTACGAATCTAACTATGTGAATACATGTGCTGAAGTTGAACATGGTACAAACCACTTGATTACCGGTCATTAGTGGATACCATTAACAAGTGCGAGGGAAATCACCATTATTGTCAATGACTCCCAAGGTACACTAGTACAATCCAACGAATGTGAATTAATGAGTTGAAGTTGAACACTCTGCGGAATCTCCTGATCAGTGGTCAATAATGAAAACCCACTATCGAAAGCGAGGAAACCTTCCATTGATGCATGCAAGTTCCAAGGTACCAATTAGTTCCTAAGTCTAAATCCTGGATAATGAGTTGAATTCGACAGGAAAAGAATCATCACAAGAAGGCCATAATGTATCCCCCATCAATGACATGAAACTAGTAACAAGATTTGAATTAGATCAGAGTAACATTTGATTCATGACTAAATCAAGGATGGTCGATGCAATAGAAGGCTTAAGGACTACAAAAATGGCAAATGCAATAGAAGGCTTAAGGATTGAAAAAATGGTCGACACAATAGAAGGCTTTTCGGGTTGCAATTCTCTTTGAACATATTGATGACACGAAACTGTCTTGGAAAAACTGAATCAACAACTGGAATCACAGACCAATTTGTAATCTTATAAAGGAGTATGATCAAGAGACAAATGAATTTTCCAACCTATACACAAAGAGAGTGAAAGGGTGTCATGTTCAAAAGTGACTTTTCCATAGAATATAGGTTTAGACACATTTCTTTCCCAATCCCCCCCCCCCACCATTTCTGGCGAGTACCTCTTTATTTTTACACAATATTGAGGGGGATAACATATGCTTGTAGATGTAAGCTCATCCTTCGGATGAGTCCTTCAGAGTGTATTTAATGAACCCTTGGAAGGAGTGGTTTGGTGCCTTTTGATGTTTTTTTAACAAGTCCAAAGAGAGAAAACTCAAGGGTTTTTCATGTTTAGAGAGTCTGAAAAACACTTAAAGAGAACGTTGTTAGTTCCTTTTTCATAAATTAGTTCAATGAGACCAAAAAAGTGATAACCTACCACCCATCGAACTTTTTCTTCAAATAATTTTATGAGCGTAAAAAGAACAAGGTCGCTCGGGAATATTTTCATGTTTAGAGAGTCTGATAAGAGCTTAAAGGGAACTCCAAGGGGTTCCTTTTTAGTATAACATTTACAATCCTGAAAAAGTGATAAAAGTTTACTCAGTTAAATTCTCAGGTATTTACGAGGACATGAAATAACAAATACTAAGCTTGGTAACTTATTCTCATGTATTTATGAGAATGAGATAGAGCAAAGACTAAGCTCAGGATTGTTTTCATTTTTACACAAGATTTAAAAAAAATAAAACTATGGTTGGGATAGATTTTATTTTTTCACAAGATTAAAACTAAACAAAACTATGCTTGGGCCTAGTTTCATTTTTACAAAAGCGTGAACCAAAGGAAACTTTTCTTGAGGTTCCTAACGCATAACACATGGATAGTTGGTACTGAGCCCCCAACTTAAGAAGCTAGAGAATTCATCCAAGTGGATATTGGTGGCCACCCACCTATTCCACTTGGACCCCCACCATTTCTTCTTTTAGTTTTTCAGTTTTCACACAGTTACTATTTTTAGCAATTTTTCGGGTCCTGAACTTCCGGAGCCATTTTAAGGCCTTAAATGAAGTTTTTTGGGAAAATGGGGAGCAACATGGATTGTAGATCAACATTTCTCACCCAAAAGTTGTAATCCTTGGATAGATATTTCTAACGAGGTATGGAACACGTCAAATAGAGATTGTATGCCAAAGTTACGTCCTTGAGAAGTTGATGTACGCACTTACCCAGACGGGGCCCATAGTCTTGTCGTTTCATATCCTAGGGTTAGGTCTTTGAATGTTTAGGGTTTTCCATTGTTTCTCAATAATAATAGGCCTTTGAGCCTCATTGTAACATAGCTCAGAGGCCATTAGCTGCCACATCTCTTCTCAGAGATAAGCTACCAGTGCCCTAGCTAGTTTATTTCCATTCTGTCTGTAAGCATATTTTAGTCATTTGTTATTAATGAAATGAAGTCTTATTTCCACTGCATCTCTACATTTATGTGTATTTCTATATTTCATTGTCTTCCTACATAAATCTGGATCAGTGGTATCAGAGCGGTCTGCTCATTCTCAATCCTTCTTTGCATGTCCCCAACGAGGTCGGGGTATAAGGAGTTGGGGCTCGATCTGGTTGAACCTTTGCAACATCAACCTCGCAAACCCCAACGACCACCCATGGGGGAAGAAAATAAAGATGAGGGAGTAGGAGATCCTATCAAAATGTTGCTCAAGGAGGCCCTCGAGAAACAAAGGAATGTGATGATGGATAGCTTTGCCTAGATTCTTCAATGGATTCCCACTGGTAGTGCATTGACATCCAATAACCACTCTGGAGGCGCCACTCCTTTTAAGGTACAAGAAGTGACATGATCAACATCGTGTGCCACACAACTTCCAGGTGGGCGACAAGGTGTGGCTACATTTGCAAAAGGAGCGCCTCGCTGGATCCCACCGCAAGCTTCGTCCACTCTGATATGGGTCGTACACTCTCACCAAGGCTGTAGGGAAAAATGCCTTTGAGCTTAGCATTCCACAATTCCTTGGTCTACACCCAGTGTTCAATGTGGACCACCTTTGGCCCTACTTTCCACCTCTACTAAACACATCTGACATGGCAGAACAACTCACACCAACAGAGTTAAATCCAGACTGCATGGAACAAGCCAGAACTGATTAGATCATGGATACATAGATCAAGCACACCCGAAAACAAAGGATACCACTATATCGAGTTGTCAAAGTAGGCCAACTCCTTCATCAAGGCAAGTGGCTCACCAAGGACCAAGTTCAGCAGAATTTTCCTCATCTCATGGAGGAACTCAACACAATGGGGACCATTTCTTCCTAAGGGGGGATGAATGATCTAGGTGGATATTGGTGGCCACCCACCTATTCCACTTGGACCCCCACCATTGTTTCTTTGAATTTTTCAGTTTCCACACAGTTTCTATTTTTAGCAGTTTTTTTGGGTCCTGAATTTCCGGAAAACGGGGAGCAACATAAATCATAGATCAATATTGCTCACCCAAAAGTTGTATTCCTTCGATAGATATTTCTAACAAGGTATGGAACGCGTCAAATGGAGATCGTATGCCAAAGTTACGTCCTCGGGAAGTTGATGTACCAACTTACCCAAACAGGGCCCATAGTCTTGGTGTTTCATCTCCTAGGGTTAGGTCTTTGGATGTTTAGGGTTTTCCATTGTTTCTCAATAATAATAGGCCTTCGAGCCTCATTGTAACACAGTTTAGATGCTAGTAGCCATGACATCTCTTCACAGAGATAAGCTACCAACGCCCTAGCTAGTTTATTTCCATTTTGTCTGTAAGCATATTTCAGTCAATTGTTATTAATGAAATGAAGTCTTATTTCCATTACATCTTTGTGTTTATGTGTATTTTTGTATTTCATTGTGTTCCTACATAAATCTGGATCACGAATTAACTTCATCATGAAGGTTAGAGGCTATAATCATTTCCCCCCAAGCTTCTACTCATCCAACGACATACGAGGATGAAAATAAGCTTCAAATAATACACTTAACGAAGTACTTGACTCAAACAGAGAGGGGGAAGTTGTTTCAGTTTTTAACGAGATTGAAAAAGGAGAAGAACTATGCTCGTGACTCTAGGTTCAATCCCTAGACCTCTGCTTCATTGTTTAACAAGCTTGACACATAAATAGTAACTATGCTCGTAAGATCTATTTATTTTTTTAACGAGGTTTATACAGAGACACGAAAACTATCCTCACAATTGGTTTCATTTTTTAATGAGCTTGAAATCAGAAAACCATGCTCACAACAGGTTCCATTTTTTAATGAGCTTGAAATCAGAAAACCATGCTCAACAAACTATTCTTGATCATGGCTTCCAAGAGGACAATGCTCTAGAAGGACACCATTTTAAGGGACAAAAATTGGTCATGGATTCCAAGAGATCTTCATTTGATGGAAGAAAAATAGTTTGTAAGGAACACATGTTGAGAGTCGCGATAGGGGTAAGGAATTCAAGCTCCAATAGACCTACTGAATAGATCACCATGTCAACTACAGTATCCAAGTCATAAGAAAGTGAGCTTACAGTGAGAGGCTCATCTGCATCAGCAACTGAAGGCATGGGAGACAACACCACATAATTGACCTGTGACAGGGGTGATATCGTTTGCATATAAGAACCATTTAGGGAGGTCATTGAGGTGATGGTCAAGTCAGGGCCAACGAACAAAGTTTGATCAATAGTCACCATTCTTACATCATGAGGGAAAGATATCAAATGAAAAACGGTGGACACAATATATTTCATGGCATAGACATAATCTCTCCCAAGGATTAAATTGAAATCCAAGGGGCCTTGGACTACCATGACATCAATAAATATAGTTTTCCCTCCCAAAGTTACAGGAAACTGAGGAAGGATCCCTAAAGGTTGACTGGTTCTTCTATTAAAAGGTAACAAATTATGTGTAATCGACACAAGCTGAGGATATCTTAAATCTTTCCAAGCAAGAGAGGACAAAATAATAACAGATGCACCTTCATATATCATCATGTGAGGAACGTCCAGACCACAAACCTATACTCTAATATGGAAAGGAATGTGAGAGGGAAGATGAGGTCCATCTAGCACACCCCAATTAAAAATGATGGCCTCATTACTTGGAGGAGGTTCCATGAGAGAAGGAGGAATTCCCCCTAGCATGCTAGATTCTGTATCAGTGAGAAAAACATGGGAAATATTGGGTTTAATCTTGAGCGACAGAGTAGGATCGATTAATGATGAGATCGGATCAACCATTTGGGTTTCATTCTCCAAGGGGAGAATGGGGTCAACTATTGGAAATGGATCAATCACTTGGGTTTCACAATCTGGTGGGAGAGTGGGATTGGTTGAGGATGGGATTGGATCAAACACTTTGTCAACTGGTTCAACTAAGGACATGACCAGATTGACTACATGATCAATCGGATTGACTGACGAAGGGACTAGATTGATCATTCCATCAACTACAGGTGGTTCAAGAGTAAGCATGTGATAAGAAGCTGGAAGTTAAGGTTGTGAAACAATCATGTCTTCCAGTAATTTCGAGGCATCTTCCATACGAGGGAAAAGTTGAGTTATATGATTCCCTTTGCATAACATACACGAAAACTTGACTCTACTTTTATTCTTTCCAACGATATCTTCACTAGTTGACGGGAGGTCATCAACATGTTGTTCAGAGGATGACGACATGGGCTGGCAAGTGTGTGTATACCATGCTTCTATAACCTTGGATAGACCAAGGAAATCCTTAAGAAGATGGCTACCCTTACAAATCTTGCAAGGATACTTGGGCTTACGGGTTGTTTGGATGGTCTTGGAATCATCAGCACTCCCAGCATGATTAACAATAACTGGTTTCTTTCCAACATGTTCGACAGTGGTTGGATGTTTGGACCCTTTGTTATTTTTCTTCTTCTTATTCTTCCTTTTCTTATTCTTCTTATTCATCGGGTTACTAGCTTCAGAGTTTTCACTCGGTGAAGAATATGAAATAGAAGAAGACCTTGCAAGTGAAGAAGGAGAAGAAGATCTCACAGGTGAAGAAGGTGAAGGATCAACATGAGGTTTATGCTCTTGGGGGAAAGTTCTTATGACCGAAGAACTAGCTTCATTCGAGATTACCTGAGTGGAAAACAACCATACTAGTAATCCAATTGTGAGACCTAGAAGGCTCAAAGTAGTGATGTGAGGAGCACCAATGTTTCCATAAGAAGGAAAAATAAAAACTTCCCCTGGAAAAGGGGTTCCTTCACTAGTCATTCCAGGAACTGACACCATTAAATAAAAATCCAACATAGAGTCTGCTAGGGAAAACAAACAACACACAGTAAAAATCTAGGAAGCAAACAAGCAAACAAACCTTCTGATAATGAACGCACTAGTTGGTGATGAAATCCAACATCACGAGGAAAATGTAAGAAGGGGCTGAGATAGAGCGGGTGGAAATTTGACGTTGACGACATACTTAATAGACTTACACCCTGGTGCAAGCTCCCACACATAAATGTGGGTATACCCTCCAAGGAGCCCGAGTGAGTTTGGCCAATGTCGATTCCAAGTACTGTGAAGACTTGCCCCTCCACAATCACCTCATGTAAAGACCCTAAGATAGGCTACTACGGTTACCAATTACTATAATGATGCCTGGGGAAATAGTAGACAGTCTGATCCACGTGCAAAGGCAAGGTATCTAGCTCAAAATCAACTTGAAAGGCTTCCACTCATCATTGTGGGTATACCTTCAAGCGATCCCCATAATACGCGTAATATCTATACCAAGACCAACAAAGTAGGGTGAGTAACTCTGCCAATCCTAATGCGACCTCGTGATTGACCCTTGTGTTAGAGGGGCTTCCTAGGACAAAATGTAGCAATTGGATTTCACCGCTCCCTAACTCAATATTCTATACTTGTTTGTAGCTTTGGAAAGTTATCTTTCACACCTATTCCAAAGCCCTACAAATAATCTAATGTAGGTTTGCTACCAGAAAATATAAAAATGTCTAATGAATTTTAATAAGTGCTTTATTTTTAAGGTTGTTGTTACTCAAAAGGAAAATGGCGTGGACAATATGGTGTTTTGACTGACTTGAAAGTTATGCAAAGAGATGAAGATGCAATATTTACATTTCAATTAAATCTATGCTATGAGAAGGAGAAAACATTTATCATTCCCAGATGCACAATGTCCCAAAATTTTACTAAACTCATCAATATCAAGATTTTCAAGAAATGAGACAAATAGACTGTACACCAATACACGATTCACGCCCCCCCGCTAGGCATGAGGGGGACTTGTTTTTTAGAATTCAAGACCAAAAACGCCAAAAATCATGCAATTTCTCTACTTCAAATGCAAGGATGCCCCCAATATAATATAAAGAAAGAAATCAATTTTTATTTATTTTTTGTTTCAAAGATAGCTAAAAGCAATAGCAAATCTCTATAAAACAAAGCAACCCAAACAAATTTTCTCTTTTAAAATGAACTATTCAATAAAAGAAAAAGAAGTTCTTTCACTAAAAAATTCTAATGAAAAAAAAAGATTTGTAACTGAAAGACACTCAAAGCAAGAGACCAAATATTTCAAAAGAAAACAAAGAAAAGATGGCTAAAAGAAACTCAAAAACTATCAAGCATATTGTAAACAAATCATAATGAAACCCAACAGTTCACCCCAAAACCAAATCCAAGATCTGGGTAAGGAAAAGCCATCAAAAATAAAAAAATTCACAATTGTCGCAGGCTGTCAGACTAACATAGTGCGGAAATCCCTGACTTTCGTAGGCCAAAGAACTAATACAGTGTGAAAATCAGGAATTTTCATAGGCTAGCTATGGGACATGATGCATATATTCCACACTGGTCAAAATGGTAGGATGTGGAAGTCAAATATCACCGCATTTTCCCTCAAAGAAAGGTGTTGGCACAGGGGCAGACCCAAGGTTCAATGCTACAAGAGCGCAGCAACAAGCCCTAACTACCGACCCTTTCAACAACACCTACGAGGAAGATGCAATCTCACCGAAGGTAACTATGGGGGTTTCAGGACACATATGTCTACAGCTATGGGAATACAAAGTGGATCCGATATAAGAACAATAGAACATCTAGATACCAATTACCAGCTTCGATCTAATTCGCACAAGTATCTATCATATCTAACACAGTAATGCAATACCAATATATCCATAAACAAGAGAACACAACATCAATCACACACAACACAAATATGTACGTGGTTCACCCTTTCCTTAGGGTTACGTCCACATAACTGTTCTTTATAATATATTAAGATGAAAGAATACAATTATTGTCTGCGTTCTTAGCTAGCAGATCTTCTCTCTTTCTCTCTGTCTTCCCTCCCTACGCACCCAGCTGTAGGGTTGACATTTTCACCTAGATGAAGATATTACAATATAGAAGTCCCTCACACACAACACTTCTCTCTCACATAGTAATATTCACTCAATCACACAATAACAATGAACTCTCAACCAACTTAGCACCAACCCATCCCAGGTCCTCTAGACCTTTATTTATACATTACAATAACTCTCAGACACCCTTACATTTATTTATACATTACCTAGGTGTCTAAAACCCTAGGTCAACTTGACCCACGTTTTAAGGCCCTCACCAGCCTATCTTTCCTTCCTTCTCACACAGTGCTCCAAAGAATCCAACGATGGATTTTTCTGCTTGCTGAGTTTTCCACGATATGTGTTCCTTTCTGATCTATCATCCTCGATATCCTCGTACAACGACTTTCTTTCTCTTACTTCGTGCCATCTTTTTTTCTCTTCTTCTCACTTCGACCCAGCATCAATCACTGTGTATTCCACACAGTTCACATTTCATCTTTTCTACTTTATTGTTCTCTTACTTCCATACCTAAGGGCCAATAGCCCCCCAACACTCACTCGTGACTCATCCTGAGGCACTTCATATCTAATCCTTCTGATTCGCTTCATCTTTAGGATGCGCGGAGCAGGGATGATTTTAGGGGCTAAATTTCGCTCATGGGCTAATTTTCCATGGTTTTTCCAAAAATAAGATTCACTATTTTGAAAATGATTCGCCCAAATTCTATAGGATAAAATTATTTTATCTTAAAAATAGCCAAAATTTTATAAAAACTATATAAAATACTTAGAAATTTGAATATTTTTACAAAAATATCGCTCAACATTTATAGTTGACATATGAAGGATTAGTAAGATTCATCAAGGTTTCTACATTTTAAAATAAATTTCCATCCTTAAAATCATCTATGGCATAGAGCAGCCTGTGCTTTCTTCTCTTTCCCTCCCCTCTGTGTCCAAACTATCTTTTCTGTGTCTGGTACACAGTTTCAAGTGCACTAGGTACCTGATGTTGGATTACTGAGAGGGGGGGGTGAATCAGTAATAGCGTAATTATAATCCTTTTTCTTCAAATGTTATATCAATGTAGAATTATTATCCAATAATGAGCAGTAAGAAATAAACAATCGCACACATACACAGTACACCAGTTTTTTATGTGGAAACCCAAATCGGGAGAAAACCATGGAATGCTTTTTCTTATATGTCTTGAAGAATTACATTCATTGGAAGCACCAAATTCCTTTGTTTTCCAACTGTAACTGGAAGGAGGCTCCAAAACCCTAGTTTCTCAGGCTACAACCTAAGGGAAGCTCCAACTCACCAATTCTTTGGCCACAACCAGAAGGAGGCTACAACCCCCAATGTTCTTTGACTACAACCGGAAGGTGGCTACAACCACTTGTCCTTGCCCCGTCCTGCCACCCTGAAGTAGAAGTAAAATAATGGAACCACTGTCACACTATCACTGTGAGATATACTGCTGTAAACCTGTCCCAATAAATTTGAACCATGCATCAACCATGCATCAACCTGTACCTCAACTTGTAATCAACTTGTACAATAAACAAGTGCATCAACCATGCACCAACCTGTAATCAACATGTACCATAAACAAGTGCATCAAACCATGTACCAAGTATGCACCAATAATGTGTCAACTACTCATCAATATGTACCAACATCATCAACAATACACCTCATGTATGTGCGCAAACTCATCAACTACTTGTCTGAACCATGTTCTCAACATGTACCACAACCAAAAGGCCTCATCAATTTCATCATAAAAATCTGATTTGTAGCTCTGTAATAGACCTGGTGTATATGATCACATTCCTACAAACCTTCCTTAACCTTAAAAACAAGATACTAGCATTTTCATCAAACTTTTCTTTAGTCTCACATGCCTAGTTTTGGATTAGTCAACAACCCTAAATTGAAGTAATCATAACTTTGAACCTATAATGTATAAATATATGAAACTGATATACAATTTCCTTCAGTGTGTTTTGTGCAATTCCTCCAAGTGTCACTACTTGGAACCTCTTAGAAAAGGAGTTATAGAAAAAATGGCATACCTTGCTGAATTCTGGCTTATTCTAGAGAGCGACCTTGTAGAGCATTCCCTGCACAAAATATTTGATGAATTGATATGAAACTTTTATAAATAATACTAAAGAATATACACTAACCAACACATTTTGTCTCACTGAATTTGGATCTTTTATAAAGAATTTATGATGTTGTTACCCGAAACACTGGATTTTGACTAGTTTCAGGACTGGTCACAAACCCTATTTTCCACGGAGTGTAACTCCCAAAATAAAATGAACCACAAGCTGAAATTTTTACCACAGATACTTGGATATGTTTTCTCACTTTCATAGAAATTTCACATTCTGAATCATTATGGAAAATAAGTTATAGTGAAAATGGTGAGATGACCTGTAAATAACATACCTTAGAAAACACCATCAAAAGAATTCATCCTTCCTTGAATTTCGGCCTTCTTTTCTTCACCTTCAATTAGAATTCCAGTTTATATATCCTTGGTTACCTCAGACACATATATATATTCAATATTCTCAAGTTTGATTCAAATGAGATAGCCTTGCCTCTTATTTATACTCTCCAAGTAGCTTCCTTAAAAACATCTTCTAGGTCACTTGGCCCAC
>JZKD02S1671985.1:321720-343046 GCA_000966675.3 Picea glauca
ACCATAAGGGGACCACTTTGGAGTTCATCCATATTTACTTCTTATAAACCATGAAAAAACAATAATGAGTCATATTTACATCAAACAATATTGGGTCCATTACCCAAACCTTTGTCCTACGAGGCTTTCTTCAAGGGTTGGCATCAATGAAAACCAACCTTAATTAATACCATGACCCCTTTCCTTATACTTTTATTGAGAGCTGTGAGGCAGTTGGTTGTCAAAATACAATTTCAACCAACTCTCATTCACCAAACCTTCCTTCCTTTCCCCATTCAAGGTCTTCAACTGTGCAACTCCTCCTTCCCTGACATAGACAACCTCATATGGCCCTACCCAATCTGTTCTAAACTTTCCTAGATGCTTCATGAATTTTCTGCCGTATATCAGTACCAAATTGCCTTTCTTGAATGCCTTCTTATTGATGTGTCTTTCATGGTAGGCCTTTTCTCTTTCTTTCTGAACCTACTAGTGAAATCCTACAATCAATCTATCTTCTTCCAGCTCGACCAACTGCGCAAGCCTCTTTTGCACAGCGCTAGTGTCATCCATATCTATAAACGCTGAAATTATCAGACTATGAATCAAATATTCCATGGGTACAAGTGCTTCTAGACCATAGACCAATTTAAAGGAGGTCTTCATGGTCATTTTATTACAAGTGGTTCTATAGGTCCATAATACTTCTCTTACTCTCAAATCCCAGTCATCCCTGTTCACACTGCAAATATTCGTCAGTTCTATCTCCAAGATCTTATCGAATGCTTCAACTATCCCATTTGCTTGCAGGTGGTAGGGTGTGTTCTTATGGTGATGGACTGTAAATTCCTCAGTCAAGGCTTCAATGGTCTTATTGATGAAATGTTTACCTTGATTGCTCATAAGGATCTTTGGGCATCCAAACCTGGTTATGATGTCATCAGATATGAATCATGCAGTTGTAGTTGCACAAAAATCTCTAATTGTTCTTTCTTCGGCCCATCTGGTCAAGTACTATTTCCCAGTGATTATGTATCTGGCTCCTGTGTGCTTTCCCGATGGGTTTATAGGTCCCACGAAGTCAATGACCCATTTCTCAAATTCTTGTAGGGTTAGTTGCGGTGCTAAAGGCATTTCATCTCTTCTAGATGGTTTCCCAACTCTTTGACATACATCACAGGCTCTATAATAGTCCTTCACATCTTTGTGTAGGGTAGAACACCAAAGGCTAGCTCTAAGAACCTTCTGCATTGTTTCTTTTCTTGCATAGTGTCCTCCTGCGATACCTTCATGAGCTCCTTATAGGATCAATGGTTGCTCTGCCTCCATAACACATCTCCTCAATATCTCATCAGGTCCCATCTTGTAAATTTGTCCAACTATAGTTGAAAAGTTTGCAACACGCACTACCAATTGTTCCTTCTGAGTGGTTGTATATTCACTGGGTTCCATTCCTATTGACATGAATTGGACTATCTCCATGAAGTGATCATCGATATTTCTAATGGCCAACAACTGCACATTCGATAGTGTATCCTCCAAACTAGTAGGTTATTCTCCATGTTCTAACTTCGACAAGTGGTCAAGACCTTTTTTCATTCTACCTAGATTAACCACAATATCGAAATCATATTCCTGGAATAGCAGAAGCCATTTGCATATTATCCCCCCCAACACTGGCTTGTTGACTAGGTATTTTCAGTGTAGATTGATCAGTAAAAATTTCAAAGTGTCCTCCCAACAAGTAGTGGCGGAACTTCTGTAGCGTATACACCATGGCTAACCCTTCTCTCTCAGTGGTGGTTTAATTAATCTCAGTTGTTGATAGATTCCTTCTAGAAAAGGCTAATGTATTGTCAATGTCTCTAGCTCCCAGTTGTGCGAACACAAGTCCTAATGCAATAGAAGATGCATTGACATGCACATGAAATTCCTTGCTCCAATATGGGAAAAACACAATAGGCACAGTAACCATTTTATGATTCAGTGTGTCGAAGCTTTGTTGGCATTCTTCTGTCCAATGAAACTGACAGTCTTTTTTTAAAAGCTTGTCCATGGGTGTTATGATCTGTGCATAACCTTTAATGAACTTCCTGTAGTATCCAATGTGTCCCAGCACAGTGCGCAGCTGTTTGAATGAAGTAGGAGGGGGTATATCAACCATAATGGAAATATTAGATGGGTCTACCAATAGTCCCTTATTACACACAATATGACCTAAAAACACTCCAAAGGGTGAAAATAAGAGGCAATTCTTCAGGTTCAAGGCAATCCGACACTGCCTGCACTTATCCAACATTAGTCTTAGACATTCAATATGATTTTGTAGTAAGATAAAAATAGTCCAATCATCAAAATATGCTTCCAGAAATTTATGTAAAAAATCCTTGACTGCTTCGACCACTACCCTAGAAAATATGGCTGGGGCATTCTTCAATCCAACCGACATCAATGTATACTGGTAGGATCCCCATTCTATTGAAAATGTGTTCTGATGGTGATCTTCTTTGGTAATTTGGATTTGACGGTATCCTGAAAATCCATCTATGAAATAATATACCTCATGTCCTCCTAGATTGTCTAACACTTCATCAGTGAATGGTGTAGGGAATGGGTCATGCAAATAGGTATCATTCAACTTCCTGAGATCTACACAAATCCTTATCTCTCTAGTATTTGTATCCTGCACCACCATAGGGCTAATATATTCTAATTCTTCATTCTTGCCTCCAAGTCCTCCCAACAAGTAGTGGTGGAACTTCTGTAGCGCATACACCATGGCTAACCCTTCTCTCTCTGTGGTGGTTTAATTAATCTCAGTTGTTGATAGCTTCCTACTAGAAAAGGCTAACATGTGGAAAATGTATCTATCTCCCAGTTGTGCTAACACAACTCCTAATGCAATAGAAGATGCATCGACATGCACATGAAATTCCTTGCTCCAATATAGGAAAAACATAATAGGCGCAGTAACCATTTTATGTTTCAGTGTGTCGAAGCTCTGCTAGCATTCTTCTGTCCAATGAAACTAACAGCCTTTTTTTAAAAGCTTCTCCATGGCTGTTATGATCTATGCATAGCCTTTAATGAACTTCCTGTAGTATCCAGTGTATCCCAGCGCAGTGCGCAACTGTTTGACTGAAGTAGGAGGGGGTATATCAACTACAATGGAAATCTTAGATGGGTCTACCAACAGTCCCTTCTTACACACAATATGACCTAAAAACCCTCCAAAGGGTGAAAATAAGAGGCAATTCTTCAGGTTCAAGGCAATCTGACACTTCCCACACTTATCCAGCATTAGTCTTAGACATTTAATATGATTTTTTAGTAAGATAAAAATAGTCCAATCATCAAAATATGCTTCCAGAAATTTATGTAAAAAATCCTTGACCGCTTCGACCACTACCCTGGAAAATATGGCTGGGGCATTCTTCAATCCAAACAACATCTATGTATACTAGTAGGATCCCCATTCTGATGAAAATGTGGTCTTATGGTGATCTTCTTTGGTAATTTGGATTTGATGGTATCCTGAAAATCCATCTATGAAATAATATACCTCTTGTCCTCCTAGATTGTCTAACACTTCATCAGTGAATGGTGTAGGGAATGGGTCATGCAAATAGGTATTGTTCAACTTCCCGAGATCTACACAAATCCTGATCTCTCTGGTATTTTTATCCTGCACCACCATAGGGCTAATCTATTCTGATTCTTCAACAGGTTCTATGATTCTTGCCTCCAACATTCTGTCAAGCTCAATCTTCACTTTCTCCTTATATTTAGGGTTCAATCTGTAGGGTCTATGTTTAACTGGTCTTGCATTTGGTTTTAAAGGTCTCCTCATCTCTCCCATGGGCCCTTTAATTCCCTTCATATCAGTGAACTTGGTTGGAAAAAAGCCCTAATATTCATGCAGTAATTATGTGATCTTTTCAATAGTGGTAGCATCCCAATAATCTCTAACATTTGTAAGATTTGGTGTTTTCTCTGATCCAATATTGACTTTCTTGATATTGTTCGGTTTTCCAATGAAAGGTAGTTCAACTCCCAATCCTTCTATGTCTCTCTGTCCTTCTATTTCAATGATGTTCACCTTCCTTGGATCATCGTCTTTGTCAGCATTGATATTGTACCAACATTGCAGTTTCTGGAGAGGCACAGTCCATTCATCCTCTTCTTGTTCCAAAGAGAGGCTAGGTGCCTCCTTAAATTATTTTTGTCTTACAATCTGTAACACTTGATCCACTGTAGGATATTGGTTTTCAAACAAAAAAGTAGTTACAAATTTCTGGGTCATACCTTCCCAATCTGTAGTGATGAGGCACACTTCTTCTTGTAGGTACGAATTGATAGGGGTTGTGTCTAGTGTATTGATGAATTTGTGTACCCACTGATATTGAGGAATGCTTCTCCAGGATTTCTTGCAATGTTGCACATGGTCCTTCAGACAACTTTGACCTGTGTATCTAACTTTGTAGTCTTCTACTTTCTGTGAAAATCACATTGTCATCAAAGTGGGACATTGTACCCAGTCTGTAATGTTTCTATTGTGTGTCCCCCACCATATTTTTGGAGTTTCTTTTAGGGACTCATTCATTGCCAAAAATATTTGTTGTGTTGGTACAATTTCTTCAAAGTCCAACAAGAATTCTTCTAGGTGATTTAGACCATCAAAGGTGGGAAATTTACTTACTGTTCTGACGATCCAACGAACTTTCTTGGTTAATATAGCACATCTCCTTATAGATAATTCATACATTTTGTTCTGCTAGTTCTCCAATGCTTCTTCTGAATCTGATGAACATGTGTTGTCACTTTGCCAACTCAAATTCCCTTTTGTTGTAGGATTAATGTAATCATGTTGTCTGGTTGTTAATTTGTATATGTTTTCTAGTTTGTATGCATGGTATTCTTCTCTAATGGGTTCTGTGTATCTCTGACCTTCTTCAGGATCCAAAGGTGCAATGACCCTAAGGCCCTCTCCTTCAAAGGTCATTCTTCTTTTCTTTAAATCAACCACAGTGGAATTATTGAAAGCCCAATCAATTCCTAACAGTACATGGTAAGGACAACTATCATCAACTATCTCAATCACCTCAAAATATGAAAACGTCCTTACTCCATCGATGTCCACGGGGACACGTTCCTTTCTTCCAAAGGGGCTTACAGCTTGTTGATTATCCATCCTAAGCCTGATAGGGGAATAGATCAACTTAGGTTTTCCCATCAGTGCCCAGGTTTGCTTCATCATGACATTGACCTCTGACCCTAAGCCGAGGACTACATAATCTATATGATACTCTTTGATTTGAGCATTAACATGTAGTTATCTTTTTTTCCTTCTCTTTTTGGATAGTTGATGTACTGCTTTATTTAGAAAAGGTTATGCCCTTCCTATCTCATACTGTCTGACCAAATTTTGTAGTTCTTGTATGTTTTTTTCATCTTTAATCAACTCTATAAATGTATACAAGAAACTCACAGGTTTACTCACCTCTTTTCCATCTCCGGGTGAAGAAGACTTATCAAATGCTAGAATCATTCCAAGTTATCTTTCTTTTGGTTGAACCCTTGAGGAATAGACTTGATTTCTTCCAAATTATTTTATTTTTTCCTTCAATATTTGTTTTTCTTTCTTCACATCAAACACTTGTGTCTTCTCTGCATCTTTCCCGACTCCGGATTCTTTTGTAGTATTTCCTTGGGTCACTCTGTCTTCTCCTGTAACAACTCCTCTTCTAGTGATAAAAATGACTCTAGGGTCCTCTCCACGAGGTTCATCGTATATCAGTTGCACTTGTGAGTTCCGCTAAGGTCCCCGTCTCTCCTGAAGTTTGGCTACCAGCATAGGACAATCTTTGATAACATGTTCGAATGAGTTGCAGTAGCTAGAAGTGGTACAAGGGTTCTGACAGTCCCTTTCTAAGTGTCCTGCTTGCGCACAGTTATAACAAATGATTTGGCCCCTACCTCGTCCCATACCTCCTCCTCTTCCTATGAATCCATCATGAGGGTTGAAGTTTCCTCTTACTGGAGAGTTATACTGCATAGTGCCTCCTTCTTGTTGTAATTGACCTTGAATATTGTATATATCCCTTGACCTTTCATGCATGAGGTCATAATCCCTACAATTCATGTCATCGTGTCCTACCAAATTACAGAATGTGCAATACAGATTTTTGGCTATCTAAACATGTTTTTGCATGTAGTAGCATTCAACAAGGCAATGTCTATTTCTACATACCTCGCACGATGGTAAGGTAACTTGATTTAAAGGAACCGGGGCTCCATAGTCCAAGTATTCATGAAATAGGGGACAATTCTCCTTGTCATGGCCTTCTGATTTTCATCTAATGCACCAGATATCTTCTCTTTTATCGTTTCCCTTGTCTTTCTTCATATCTTCGACCTGTAGAGATAAACTAGTTAGTCGCATCAAGATTTGACTCATACCTGAGCTGGATTATCCCATAGGGGATGATTCTAACTTCATGGTGATTTTCAACGCCTCTGCCTTTGAACAATATTTTGTTGCATCAGAGGAACTATGATGTGTGGTAAGAGGGTAGTAATGAACCATTCCTTGTTCTACTCATCTGGGATCTAAAAACTCAAATGGCCTGTCAAGGTCTTAAATCTTTGATCAAACTCCCACATAGGTTTAGATGTTATCTTCTTGATTTATTTTATTTTTGTAATGCACTGTGACTCTGAATTAGGTTTCTTGAATTCAACAATTAACACAGTCTTAATTACATTCAGTGGTTTCGGTGTAGCTCCTTGGACAAATTTCATGTACCAACTCAGTGTGTGATCTCTCAAGGTAGTACTAAGCTTATCTCGTTTAACATCTTTGTCGGTGATGTTTTTAATACTCCATACAACTTCACATAGAAACCAGTGTTTATCACGATCTTTAGATCCATCTCCTTTGAAGGTGGGTAACCTCATCTCATCTACCATAGATCTTCCTAGGTTTCCTGACTGAATATGTGGTGGACTACTAGTGACAGTACTCATAGTTCTCTTGTGACTCTTATTGCTTAATGTTCCTAAAACAACATGAGGAATAATAGTACTTACTTCAACAGTTGGTGCAATCCCTAATGTTTCTAGCTCTTCCTAGAGAGGTTCTTAAGATTTCCCTTCCTCTGCCCTAGTGAATTCTGAATGCTCTTTGTCTATTAGATTTGCCTCCTCTCCATTGTAGAAATCCTCTTCCCCATAGTTCTGATTAAACAGGTTCATAAGAGGGGATTCTCTAAATGCTCTCCCACTATGTGTATGTCCATCCTCTATGTTGTTATCATTTTCTGAGTTCTTGAACATTAGCCTCTTCCAATCCAACCAAGTACTGTATCTTCAAGATGTTCTTCTCATGCAATATCATCTTGATCCTCAACTTCAAAAAGTGTATAAATTTTCCTCTGGATCCCTTGAAGAAATATCTTTGAGCTTGTCTAGATGACTCTACTCTGTCAACAACAAACTCGATGATATACCCTCCAATGGTACTATTGCACTAGTGATCTACTTATCTTGAAACAATGTTATCAACTCTCTTGACCTTCTTGATTGGCGCCGACGTCCAAACCACAGGTGGTCTAGATTTGACCTCAAATTGGGTGTCTGCTAACCTAGCTAGCCACTCATATAACTCCTAATGAATTCCTCCAAAGAAAATCTCATGTATATCAGTAAATATACATCTTCCCAACCAATTCTCTGTACCAAGATTATAGTTCTTGTTCTGGGATTCAATGAAGTCCTTTTCTTGATCTTCTATCCACTCTTGAATCTTTGTCTTCGATGGAAACCACCTTGACATTCCCTCAAGAAGATTCCAGTATCGACAATAGAACCATTTGTTTGCACCGGGGAGGACCCAAGGTTCAATGTTGCAAGAGTGCACCAATAAGCCCTAACTACCGACCCTTTCGGCAACACTTGCGAGGAAGATGCAGTCTCACCTGAGCTAGCTATGGGGGGTTGTAGGACATAGATGTCTACAACCAAGGGAATACAATTTGGATCTGATATAAGAACAACACAACATATAGATACCAATTACCATCTTCATTCTACTTCCAACAAATATCTATCATATCTAACACAGTAATGCAATAACGATATATGCATAAACAAGAGAACACAACATCAATCACACATAATACAAAGATGTACGTGGTCCACCTTTTCCCTATGGCTACATCCACATAATTGTGCTTTATAATATATTAAGATGAAATCATACAATTCTTGTTTGATCTCTTAGCTATCATATCTTCTCTCTTTCTCTATGTCTTCCCTCTCTACGCACCTAGTTGTAGGGTTGATCTTCGCACCTAGATGAAAATCTTACAATACAGAAGGCCCTCACATACAACACTTCTTTCTCACAGAGTAGTACTCATTGAATCACACAATAACAATGAACTCTCAACCAACTTAGCACCAACCCATCCCAGGTCCTTTAGACCTTTATTTATACATTACAATAACTCTCGGACACCCTTAGGTTGAAACCTAAGTGTCAAAACCCTAGATACCTAAACCATACGTGTCTAAAACCCAAGGTCAACCTGACCCACATTTTCAAGGCTTCGCCAGCCTATATTTCATTCCTTCTTGCGTGGTTCTCCAAAGAATCCAACGATGGCTTTTTCTTCTTATTGATTTGTCCACGATCCATCTTCCTTGCTGATCTATCATCCTTGATCTCCTCATCCAACGAATTGCTTTCTCTTACTTCGCACTGTCTTTTCTTCTCTTCTTCTCACTTAGACCCAACATCAGTCACTGTGTCTTCTGCACAGTTCACATTTCATCTTTTATTATTTATTCTTCTCTTACTTCCATACCTAAGGGCCAACATAGGGTGCGGAAATCAAAGTAAAAATGAAAAAATAAAAATTAAGAAGGTTTTTCCAGTGAACTTAAATAGTCAAAGAGTCAATTTAGATCTCCTAGTGACTCATAAAACATAACCAAGGCAATCAAAACAAGAAAAAAAGACAAACTAGGAAAACAATCTCTTCCCCAGTGGAGTTGCCAATATTTTTATCGGGCTAATTGTTAAGTGTGGACACAAATCAATCTCCCTAGCTTCACTATGAAACTAGAACAAAACAAGACAACACACTACTCTTTCCTTAGATTTCAATTATTAAATGAGAAATGGATCTAGAACATACCTTTTAAATATTGAAGATCTGACTTTGCTAATGCAATCCAAGCTTCGTCACGAGGTTTATGAGAAATATATGAAAATAAGCACAAGCCAATGAAGACAAGAATAATAGAGTCTATTTGATATGAAACTATGTACGTGATCAAGGAATCATACAATATGAACAAATGACATTCATATAGGAAATAAAAGTATATCTTTATTAAAGAATGTGGAAGAAAGATACAGCCAGATGCCTTGATGTTGTTAGGTTCATTCCAACAGTTCCTTTCTTCCCACACACGTCTTGCTCCAAGGATTATGAGACCATGGATATGATATCTACTCACAATCTATCTTGACAAAGAAAATATCAAATCCACTCAAAACAAGCTAACAATCTCAAACCAAAACAACTAACTTTGTCCATGAGAGCTCCTCTCCTTTTATAAGCTGAAGAGGATAAGGTGAGGAGGTTAGGATGATCCCACTAAATCATGAAAGCAAGTAATATCCAAACTGTTTGGAGGCCACCTCACCATATAAACTTATCCTTCTAGAAGCATCGATAAGATGCTTGTTTTTCCCATGTACATGAATTTCCACACCCTAGCTATGGAGCAACTTGTGAAAACTTTGCAGACTAGCTTTAGTACAGCCTGTGGAAATCAGGAATTTCCACACCCGGTGTATAGAGAAACCTACGAAAATCCTCTTTAATAAGGTTTTTACAAAGGAAAATACAACTTATTCTCTCAGCAAAAGTTCTTCTTCCTTCTTTCTTCAGGAATTCAAGCCACTGACCCCACTGAAGGAAACAAATAGGTTTACATCATTAATGGTCATAGGGATGACAAAAGTTGTTAGGTTCCTTCCAACAGTTCCTTTCTTCCCACACACTTCTTTCTCCAAGGATTTTGAGACCATGGATCTGATAGCTACTCATAATATATCTTGACAAAGAAAATCTCATAGGCACTCTAATCAAGCCAAATTTCCAATCTACAAAACTCAAGCTCATGCCAAACTAGCTTTCTCCATGAGAGCTCCCTCCTTTTATAATCTAAAGAGGATAAGGTGAGGAGGTTAGGATGATCCCACTAAATCATGAAAGAAAGTGAGATCCAAACCGTTCAGAATCCACCTCACTATAAAATCTTCTCCTTTTAGAAGCATCAAGAAAATGTTATTTTTTCCCACATACGAAGGCCACTGCACCCTATCTATAAAGAAATCTGCAAAAACTCCACAGCCTAGCTATGGTGTTTCCTATGGAAATCAGGCATTTCCTCACCATGTGTATAGAGAAGCCTGCATAAATCCTCTTTAATATCATTTTTACAAAGGAAAATACAACTTTTTCTCTTAGTAAAAGTTATTCTCCCTTCTTTCTTCAAGAATTCAGGCCACTGACCCCTCTGAAGGCAACATATAGGTTTACATCATTAATGGTCATAGAGATGATGAAAATAATGTGTAACACCTGAGTTTTGGTTTGGAAAACACTACTGAGTATTCTGGTAATGGTTGCGAGCATCTTGGTTGTATTTTTCTCATTTTTATGTCCCTCTGTTAAGATGGATTCTTTTTTTGTGTTTGAATAAGGATGGCCCTTCCTCATTATGAGGGTACCCATTAGGAAGAAAATTGTGGATTTTGTATGGTCATTACATTCCATTGCAGGGTTGAGGTACTCCTAGTACATTCATACCCTATCTTTGTCATTATTTAGTAAAAATATTGGTTCCCTTTTGTAATATTTCATTTTTTAATGCAGGTATACTCAACCATATTAATAGGTTTTTTATCCTGATTCAACCATTTCAAAATACGCATAAGTATTCTTTACTTTTAATATTTAATTTTTTGAATGTGATAATTATCTTACCCAAATACCACTCTAATTCCACATTTGGAAAAGTTGTGGACAAGTGTGGGGTATAGATACTCGACCAGGGAATTCAACCATTGAAAGTAATTCAGTTTCCACAATGGACCCTAGCTATGGATGTGGAATAGATACCACTGTCTCTACTCTAAATTAGTTTGGTGGTTACCTGTCATAGGTATGTCAAACCCATTTTTTCTATTTTTAACATCAAGAATGTAATTTCCTCTATATTCCATTTTTATGGATAATACATAAGTTTTCATGTGTATGAAGGTTCTGTATTTTTTTTTACTGAAGTTTAGTTTATGACATACCTATTTATTGTGTATATTGAAGGGGTTTTCACTACCGTAACTTATAGAGTCGGGTTGACAGAGTTGTAGTTTTGTTAAGTATTTCATAATGGAATTTCCTTGTTTTCTTTCAATTTATGTTGTGAGTGGTTCCGGCCTCTACTTTCCTTACCTATATTATTTTCTTATTTTTCTTATTGTTTAAAAAATGGTTACAGAAACTATCATACAGATTCTATATAACACCTCTCGTCATTTGTTTAATTTGTTAATACCTAAATAGCCTTTTATATACATTCATGATTTTATACATGGAAACAATATCATTGTTTAGTATTTACTATATATATTTTCTTCTCTGTACATACAGTCTAGGATTCCTTCTCGTAAATAAAATTATTGTTTTGTATCTAGCATGTTCATCTTTTTACCCTTTATATAGTTTTCCTCTTTGTTATATGATTATGTTTATATTTTCTACATTGGTTATGAATACAATCATTTACTCTGATATTTATTGTGACGATTGTATAATGGAATGATACAATTAAAACAATAATAACTTATCCATAACCTTCCCATTTGAACGATAATTAAAATACAAACATAATATCCATAAGTTACATGTACAATAAATTATTCAGAATAACTTATCCATAGAATACTAAAGGAATAATAACTTAAGCCAGAACATGATGGAAGAAAAACCTGTAACTGAGAAATTCCTTAGGGAAAACAGACGTCAAGTGGCTTGTTCCTCCCAACCTTACTTGATGTTTTTTGTTTCATGTAAATAATTCTCAGAATTCACATGTGATTCAGAATGGTGTCCCATTCTATTGGTTCTCTTTTATTTATAATATTTTCTTAGGTATTTTGACACTTGTATGAGCCTCTTTCTCAGTGAGCACCTGTCAATCTGATTTTTGACATCTATGTGGATGAATGTGATGTTTTTCAGTGCAACAAAGGATAAATACTCAAGGTCTCGATAAAACTACAACTGCTCCTAATTCCACTGTCTATTTGGCAAGACAATTTTATGGATTTAATTGTTGGCTTACCTAAATTGAACAATAAGTAAGTCATCATGGTGGTAGTTGATCATATTTCCAAATATGCTTATTTATATTCTCTTCAACATCCGTTCACCACATCCACAGTGGCTCAAATTTTCATGGGTAATATCTTCAGGCTTCATGTCATGCCTCATTCTATTGTCTCTGACAGAGATACCACTTTAACCAACCATTTTTGGAAGGAATTGTTTCATCTCTAGGGAACCCAATTTCATCTCAACATCACCTATCATCCCTAGACTGATGACCAAATTGAAGTTGTCAAAAGGTGTTTGGAAACATATTTGAGGATTTTTTCTTGTGAGAGACAAAATAAGTGGGCTTAATGGTTACCCCTAGCTGAATGGTGGTACAACACATCTTACCATACAACTACTCGCATGACTCCTTTTGAAGAAGTATATAGAAAAAAACCATTGTCACTTTTCTTATACATTCCAAGTGTCTCAAAGGTTCAAGATGTTGACAAATATATTAAATTCCATGAGGGCATTCTCCTCACCCTCAAAGAAAATTTGGCCATGGCTCAGAATCACATGAATCAACAAGAAGATCAAGATCATTCCAAAGAACAATTTGTTGAAGGGGATCAACTGTTTCTTCATTTTCAACCCTATAAGAAAACTTCACTCAAATTTAATTACAGTCAGAAACTTGCTCCCAAATTTTATGGTCCGTATAAAATTATCAAGCGAGTGGGGAAGGTGGCCTACTAGTCATATTTTCCAATTAATTCTAAGCTCCATCCTATTTTTCATGTCTCATTCTTAAATAAAGTGAATGGAACTAAGTACCAAAATCAACCCAGTCCCCCTAAGTTGGATGAATAAGGTTCCATTTTGTTTCAACCATAAGTAGTCTTGTACCAACATGAGCATCATCTCCATTATCACACCATCAAGGAAGTGTTAGTGCAATGGAAAGATACAACTCAAGAATATGCCACGATTCTGTAATGGTTTCCTCATATCAATCCTTAAGGACAAGGATATTTTTCAATGGGGATGACATGTTAGGGACCTAACATCCCTAACCCTTCGCATAGATAGAATAATATATTTCCATGTAATAAAGGATGACAATAGTTAATAAGGCCTATTTAAAAAATGTGAACAAGTCAATGTAAGATGACCTAATAGAATCTTTCTATTCTAGAAGGATCTTCCTCTAGAATGATATTTAGAAGACCTGATTAGTATAAATAAGAGTTGGATGCATGAGAAGTATTTATCTTCAAAATTATTGTAATGGAGCATTGCTCTGTTGGAGGTTTCCCCCTCAAAGAGGAAAGTGAACATTGTTTCCTATCAATGAAGTATTATTTTGGTGATGTGGTTCCATAGATTTTGTTGTTTTGTTTTTATTGTCTGCAGTATTTCTATTTTGTACTATTATAATAGATCTGATACCTAACATGAAGAGCATCTCTTGTGTTATAAAAGAGATATCAATGAATGTAAGAAGGAATTTTTTCCCTTTGTAAATGCAATATGGCACTATCAGTTTTGATGAAGAAAGAGAAAGAGACATTATGGGAATTTGTGATTTGGTAGATGTACATAATAATATTCTTTGTGCATTTGTCTTCTTCCTTAGTAGTATGGAATTTTGTTGTATGAACTAGTTCTTCACTCTATTTTATATATTCATGTTGTCATATGTTTCCTTATGAGTATGGAAATGATGTTATGAATGCATTTAACAACTAATTGTTGATGTATCTATAGCATTATAATTATCACCTACCATTGGCATACATGAATTATTTCCGGTTCTAGTGGTATTATATTTCACCATACTCATCTATTAGTTTTCTCCTGCGAGACATATTAGCAGTAGTTAGGTTAGATTAGTTTTCTTTCAATTAAGATTAGATTTAGATTTAATTAATATTCTTTCAGGGAAAATTTGTTGTCTTTCCCCTTTTTTTTCTTTTAATTCTTAGTGGCAATCAGGCCCACATACTAGTCGAAAATGCTACACCAAATGAGAGTAGGTGTAATTGTGACTTTCCATTGAGCATTATCCCTTACCTTCTTGACAGGCCATTTTGACCCATCAACACGTTCCAATTATTCAACTGCTTCTCTTTGATCTCTCCTCAACAATATACTCTAATACTTATTGGGAAAAAATATATCATATAATGCATCCAATAGAGCGCCACATGCCGAGTGTTTTGTTATGCAAATGGAAATGTTGCATCGACCAGGAATTTCTCTTTGCTATGAAATTCAAATTTAAGGATGAATAATTTTTTACTACCTTTTACGTAACATTTTTTTCAAATTCATTGAATGTTGTTTTTCTTTTATTATATACGAAAATGCATTGAATCTAAAATACATATCCTACTTACAAAACTTGCAAATTTTACTATATGTTTTTGGACTATATAGTTATAAATCTTTATCACAATCTTCCTTTTTAATGATATGGTGACTTATTCAAGTGTAGTATCAAGGTATGATTGTTCATATTAGGGTTATTAGTATTAGTGTTTATTTTATAATAATAAAACTATAATTTAAATTCAATTTAAATAATAATAATTTAATTTTAATCCTCTTGAATTGTAAATATAT
Organism: Picea glauca; assembly: GCA_000966675.3. NCBI lineage: Eukaryota > Viridiplantae > Streptophyta > Pinopsida > Pinales > Pinaceae > Picea > Picea glauca. The sequence continues at coordinate 336,723 of JZKD02S1671985.1, forward strand.
TTAATTTTCAGAAATATTGCAAAACATAGTTACCAACTTAACCAGAACTCTATTGTCATCTACACAGAATTGAAGGGTTTTAGCTCTGCAACTAGGGTTTAGAATTTTACAGCCGCTGCCACAAACTGTGTCTCCACGAAGGCGGCCCCGCGGGGGCTCATGGCTCACAGGGAAGGGGCGTCGACTGGCATATCCTACAGCCATGACACAGAAAACGGGAATCTTGAAGTAGGAGGAAAATGGTCGACCTTTGAGCTGCCTCAAGACATTCGCTCACAGCTCCTCGCGAATGGGACTTTCAAATACTGGGAGATGGAGATTGACCCGGTTAGGGAGACTGGCCCAGCAAAAGCATCAGTACCTTGGACGCCAGGAAAATGCATTCCACGGGCACAACAGGCTCCAAAATACGTCATAAGATCACCTTGCATAGAAGAGCAGAAACAATATATGCAAGATTATGCCCTGGTGGGGAATTTTCTAGGGCTCTGGCCCTCTAAACATGATCTAATCAAGTGGATACAACACTGGTGGAAACCAAAAGGCCATTACGACCTGCAACTGGGATCCAAGGGGTTTTTCACAATAATCCTCCACATTCTTGAGGACCGTAATCGTATCTTCAATGGGGGCCCATATTTTTACAACTCGGCTGGAATTTTTCTGAGATTTTGGACAGAGAAGTTCAACCCGGAGAAGGAGAACTTTGCCCATGCACTAGTGTGGATTAGACTGTACTCCCTTCCCCAGGAATTTTGGCTAGAAGAGGTCTTGGCTGGCATTGGCAACACCATTGGCGTCTATGTTAAATATTTTGAAGCCACCAAGAAGCGGCGCTACACCTCATATGCGTGAATCTGTGTGTATCTGAATATAGCAAAGCCGCTCCCAGGATCCATCATGCTGGAGTATCATGATGAGGATTGGTCGCAGACCATTTATTATGAACACATCCTGTTCCGATGCAATAAATGTCACGAACATGGTCATCTCTTTCGAGAATTCCCTCTCAACTTGGTCCACAAAGAAGGGAACCTAGAAAGTGACAAAGACAAGGAAGGCTTCATGCAACAACCAGGGAAGAGACGACAAGGAGGTAGAAAGCAACCGACTTAGGTAAGTAACGATCCCTCAACCAACAATAGATTTGCAATTTTGCATGATCAACCTGAGAACCCCACCACCCCGGTGAACCCGAATGTACCACCCCTGGACAAGGATCCCCAGTCAGTCAGCCAAAATACCGAACAGACCCCTCAGAATAAGGAACCAGATCTCCCTCCCCTAGACCCGCCCCGGGCTTCACAATACCTGCAAGAGATAGAAGACGAGGATGAGGAAATGGAGATGGAGGAGAAAGATCTAGCGGGGGTAGATCTGGAACATTTGGAGCACTCCTATAGGCAGAAAAAGATTTACACTATACCCAGAGACCAACTGTGAAAGGTGCACAAAGTTTTTCTCAACTCTTCAGCTGGATCCTCAGCACATGCTAGCAAGGCCTTGGGAATACAGGGTAACCAAGCAAAGAACCCAAACAAAACCCAGAAAGATGAAAAGAAAAGGGGGAGAAAATCCACAAATAAGCTAATACAGGAAATAGGAAACTTCATGGTAAACTCAGGGCAGGTCCATCTAATCTCAAACAGCTTCCCTCCTCTTTCCGCGCCTCTGTCCTCATGAAGACCATATCATGGAATATTAGAGGTCTCAACAGACGTAGAAAACAAAAAATGCTACGAGAGCTGATAATAAGGGAAACACCAAACATTGTTCTATTGCAGAAAACAAAATGCGCATAAGAAGACATCGACAGGATAATTCCCTACTGTTGGAGGCAGGGAAGAGTGGCCTCGATCGACGCCATAGGAATGGCTGGAGGACTGACAATCCTCTGGAACACCCAAGCCGTGTTGTTGGAAAACTTATTCACCACCAAATGGTCCATCACAACTGAGTATAGGATTATAGGCTCAAACAAGCCCGGACATCTAACCAATGTCTATGGCCTAGCCACTCTACGGGACAAGAAACCCTTCCTCCAAAGCCTAAGTTATTTAGCCAGTCTCACACAGAACAACAGATGGATTGTTGGGGGGGATTTCAACATCGTCCGCAGTTTGGAGGAAAAAAAAAGGTGGCTCGAGGAGGCTGGATCAAGAATCTAGAGATTTCAATGACCTAATAAACGACCTTCATCTCATCGACCTAGAGGCTGGCAATGACATTTACACCTGGAAAAATAGAAGGACAAGAACACATCAAATAGCTTGCAGATTGGATCGATTCCTCACCTTGAAAACTATCATGATGGAGGGCACAACATTGGAATCTACCATCATGAACCTCTCTGGATCAGATCACTGGCCCATACAATTATGGTTGGATGTTCCAGCTACAACTGGCCAAAAACCCTTCAGATTTGAACAGTTCTGGCTAGAACACCCAGACTTCCAAGCAAACATGCACAACTGGTGGAGGGAGGCAGTGATTCCTCAAGGATCCAAGATGTATAAGTTCCAACAAAAGTTTAAAAACCTCAAACAAACTCTTAAACAATGGAACATGCATACCTTTGGCAACTTTTTTGAATCCCATAAAATGTTGTTAGCACAAATGGACAAAATTCAGCAATAGATCAGAGACCAAGGGTTGTCAGAGGAACTAAAATCCCAGGAAAGGGAAGTAACTCAACAGTTGGAAGCGAGGAAGAAACAGGAAGAAATCTTATGGAAACAGAAGTCGCGGGTTCAATGGCTCAAAGAGGGAGAATGCAACACCAAATTCTTTCACAGAACTGTCATCCAAAGATGACATTCTAATAATATCACACATCTTATCTCGGACGAAGGGGAAACCATCCACTCCCATAATGATATGGAAATGACCCTGCTCGATTATTTTCAAGGTCTCCTCATGGAGCCCATCCAAGATCGACAGGAGGCTATCAATAAGGTCACGCGGCATGTACCTTCCCTCATCACCCAAGAACAAAATGCAGCCCTCCTTCAGCCCTTCACCATCGAGGAAGTAGACCAGGTACTTATGGAAGCCCCAAAGTGCAAAGCTCCTGGGCCCAATGGCTTCACCAGTGACTTCTTCCAACACTGCTGGCCGATGATAAGGAACGAGGTCTGGGAAATTCTGGAAGACTCTCGAGCCACGGGACAGGTCCTCCAAGCTCTTAATGCCATTTTCCTTACCCTGGTTCCCAAAGAAGGGCAAGCTTATCGGCCCAAGTAGTACAGGCCCATAGCTCTTTGCAACGTCATCTACAAACTCCTCACCAAGGTGATAGCTCAAAGACTCAAGGCCATCCTACCAATAATCATCTCCCCTGAGCAATTCAGATACGTCGAAGGAAGGCAAATATTGGACAGTGTTATCCTGACACATGAGGTAATTCACTCCTTGCAGAAGACCAAAACCCCTGGTATGCTCCTCAAGTTAGACCTCTCCAAAGATTTTGATAAGATAAGCTGGGAATATATGCAGGCAATGCTTCTGGATTTTGGTTTTGATCTAGACTGGGTAAGGTGGATTATGAATCTTACCTCCACAGCTTTCTTCTCCATTCTCATCAATGGAGTCCCCTCATGACCCTTCTCTCCTTCTAGAGGGATTAGACAGGGTGATCCCCTCTCCCCTTTCCTCTTCATCATCCTGGCCGAAGGCCTCAGCCGCTCCATTCATGCAGCCCTAGGTAATAACCTTCTGACTGGCTTATCCTTGCACGACATTTCTCCCCCTATCTCGCATAGCCAATTTGTGGATGACACCCTTCTAATGGGCAGCCCCATTGTCCGTGAAGCTAACTCCATCCAGGAGATCCTCTAGACCTTCTCTAATGCATCCGACCTAGATTGCAACAAGGATAAGTCTCAAATCTTCTTCTTCAACATGCCCCCACCGATATAGTGCCACATCTTGGATATCTTGGGTTTCAACAGAAGCTCCCTTCCATCCAAATACTTAGGCATCCCCTTGATCGATAATGCCCTACGCAATTCCTCATGGGAGCCCCTCCTTTCCTTTTTCTCTAAATGGCTTTCTTCCTGGACTTATAGAGCTTTGAACCTTCCCAGCCGTCTCATTCTCCTCCAAGCCGTTCTTCAAGCCCTACCGATCTATTCTTTCTCAACTCTGGCTGCCCCAAAGTTCGTCATCACAGCCATCAAAAAGCTACAGAGAAACTTCATTTGGCAAGGCCTCAACAAAGGTAGGAAAATGGCACTAGTCAGCTGGGACAAACTCTGCGAACCCAAAAAACAAGGAGGACTAGGACTAAAGGACCCTTATATAATGAATAAGGTCCTTAGTGCCAAAATTTGGTGGCGCTGGCTAAAGAACCCAAAGGACCTCTGGGCCAGGCTCTAGCGAAAAAAATATGCCCCAAATGTGGCTGATAAAAACCTAATCCGTTGGAATGGGGACAACCCAGGCTCCGTAATCTGGACAACAACTAGGTAGAACAGACAATTGGTGACTCAACACGCTTTTTGGGACATTGGTAATGGGGAAACGACTCTTTTCTGGCAATATTCCTGGCAGCAGTGGCCAGCTCTGAAAGATGAAGAATGGGCCAGCAACATCTATGCCCTAGCCACACGGGCAGGCCTGACAAGGGTGGTGGACTACTGGCAGGACAATCCCACGGAGAACACCTGGAGATGCTGGCACTTGGATAGGGAACGCCTGAATCTGGAGGCACATTTAGAGATGATGCCTTTGCAAGAAGAGATGGCTAAATGGAAAATACCTAAAATAGCAGGAGAAGATATGCTTCGATGGGGATACAAGCCACAGGGAACCTTCAGTACAAGGGAAGCATACCAGCTTAAAACTCAATCAAACCTCCTCCCAGCTCCGAATATCTGGAACAAAATCTGGAGTCTTAAACATTGGCCTAAAATCACTCTTTTCCTCTGGCTGGTCTCCCACTCCAGCATTCTCACTTGGGATAACCTTACGAAAAGAGGATTTGTGGGCCCTTCTCTTTGCATACTATGCAGAGAAGTAGAGGAAACTATGAACCATGTCCTCAATTATTTCCCTTACACAACTCAAATCTGGGATCAAGTGGCGATCATCATGCGCACGTCATACCGCCTCAGGGATAGCATCCTCGAAACTATAATGGAATGGAGAGACAAGGATTTTCACTGTCCTTACCTTAATCGCATTTGGCAACTCTTCCCTGGCTTTGTTCTTTGGCAAGTGTGGAAAGAAAGGAACAGGAGAATCTTTAGAAGCACCTCTATCCCATGGCAATAGTGTTGGAGACACTGCCAGCGCAATATCATGGAGACTCTCCACCTGCGAAAATGGTCCAGCGCGGACTTAACTTGTCCACCCTCTAAACTCCCCATCCTCCGGTATTGGTTACAACCTCCCTCTCTTCAGACTCTCCCCTCCCCTCCTGTCACCAACCCCTCTAGCAGTCCGTCCTCTTGGTCTCCCCCTATGGAAGATTTCATCAAGCTCAATTTTGATGGAGCATCCAAGGGTAACCCAGGGGCAGCCGGCTATGGAGTATTCTTCCGCAACCATCATGGGAATATACTCGTCATAGGAGCCGGCTCCATTGGGCACTCGATGAATAACATAGCAGAACTCTGGGGACTTATCAAAGGTTTGCAATTGGCCACAAAAAACAACTTTGCCAAGATAATTGTTGAAGAGGATTCACAAATCATCATTGGCCTACTGCGCAGGATCATAAATGGGGCCAATCCAGATAGAATCTCGCCAAGCTGGAGACTCTCAAACGGCCTGAAAATCATAGAAGATCTAGTGCAACCAAATCAGGCTATAATTCCAGCTCACGTAAGGAGGAAAGCGAATCAAGTCATGGATGAATTGGCCAATCTAGGCACCAACTGGAACGGTCCAGAACTCCACTGTGACTCAGCTTGGGATCATGATCATCCTATTCTACAACAGTGCATCCGCAAAGAAGAATCGGTGGATGTCCCCCCGGATGGGGTGTTAGTGCGGGGCATGTGGCGGAGGGAGAGGGAGGGCATCATCCACCATGGCACTAAGCCACGTGATGGGCTCGTGCCACAGCCCGTCACCCTCCCATCAATTTAAATGCTCTTTAAGTGGATTAATGGGTGCATTTATGCATCCTTGTTGCGTCGTGTGCGAGGCTTTTATCCGTGTCGTCGTATGGATTTTGCAGTTATGGTTTGTCCCGCCCTCATCTGCAGGTTGAATATCCTTCCCTTGTGCAGCCATGGCGGCCAGGGTTCACTCAGAATATCACTCGTTGTCTCAAGACCACCCTTGATGGCCACCAGGTCACCCACCTCGCAGTTGTGT
>JZKD02S1671985.1:344328-358802 GCA_000966675.3 Picea glauca
ATGATGATGATTAACGTCCACTAAGACCGAATTGGTCTATTAGACCTTAAGAGGGTAAGTGATTACTTGTGATTCTTTATAATTTTATTTCTGTGCTCGAAAAGCATTAAGAGAAGATTTCCAAGATCACCATGCTTTTGTTGAGTTAAGAGGTTAGGAAGGTTGGTAATGTGATAAATGTTTTGAAAATGAGATCTAATATGGGTATAGGTTGGACAATCTAAGAGAAAGTTCTCTTCATATTCAACCTTCTTAGTGTCACAAAGGTGACACACTCTTTCATCCCATGGCATTTTAGGAATTGACCAATGTCCAGTTTCATTATGGAGCTCGTGAGAATTTGTTCTTGTCTTAGCAATGTTTATTTTTTTCTTTACACTTGGAAAAACAAATAGATAATTTTGATCTTCTATATTAGGGTTGATTACATCTCTATAATACCTTAATTTTATTTTTTCCTCTAACTCTTTATCACACCACATTTTCTCCTTAAATTTTGATTTGGCGTTTCTTTTAATAGTATATTTATTCTACAAAATGGTGTCTTCCATGATTCCCCAATAGTTTAGTCAAGACCAGGCATGTTTATGCCATCCTCTCTTGAGTCGATGGTGGTTATGACTCGATTTGAAGCAATTTTAGGAAGCCTCTTGTCTTCCATGTTGTTTAACTTGTTCTTATACATTACGTATCTATTCATATCCATTCTCTAAATGGGGGAGAGGCTTGTTTCTAAGAGGAGGATGGGATACGACATATTTCCTTTAATTTTGAGATTATAGGTTATAAAATTATTTTGTATTTTCTCTATCTTTCTGCAAGATTCACGAGAGATACTACAGACCCATACTTCACATATATAAAGAATAAAAGATGTAACAAGAGTCTCAAAGAGGAGTTTATTCTTATCCCAAATCCAAATATCAACTTACTTACAATTGTTTTCAAGCCCATAATAAGCTTTCCATCTGCCAATAATCATATTCTCAATGCTATAATTCCAATTGAGCTTGTGGTGAATATCAATTCCAAGATATTTGTATGAATTCATTTCCTCCAAGTTGTTGTTTTCATATATGAAGGTATCATAAGGGATCTTATTGGATTTAATAATCACGAACTAAGTCTTATCAATATTAATTGTCATACCCATATTGGAGAAAAGCTCCGTGAGGATTCTTATTTGGTTTTCAATATCATGGGGACTCCTTTCCATAAGAACGATATCATCGGAATAACGAAGAATATTGATGACTATACCAGTGAGAGTAGGGCCGACACAACCTGCTTTTTCCAAGCAATCTTCTAACTTGTCAATCTATATTCCAAAAAGGGTAGGGGACAAGGTTCAACCTTGTTTGACTCTGATATTGTAGTTAATATTTTTTTACCGGCCCTTAGTGTTTTCAAACTTAGCAATAACATTCTCATACATTCTTATTGCAACATCCCTCAACTCAAGAGGAAAGTTTATCTCTTCCAACCTATTTCAAAGGTTTTTCCTATGAACCATGTCAAAATATTTTGTAAGGTCACTCTCGTCAACCAATGGTAGTAGTAACCATAAAATACTTATGTGGTTATACTTTGAACATTTTTGGTCGTGAAGACCAGAAATTGTAATAGTCCAAAGCATACTTCTATTATTCATCTCCTCCTGCACGGAAAGATATAATTTGGAAATCCAGAATTGCTCACACAGGGTGTGTCCCTGAGGTATTCAATTATAAAGAGTTGGATGCATGGTGCATTGAGAAATATGTATCGAGTCAGAAAATCATACAACTCCAGGATCGTTCCCCCATATCTCTTTCAACGAAAGTGTTTTGTGAGATCTTGAAGCTCCCTGAGCCAACACTTACCTTCAAAGGAGAGGATTGCAAAGATTTTTTGAAAAACATGATAATGACGTAGACCTCTTTCCTGAGTATTTGGAGAATCTCATAGGTATCCCATAAGACATAACTAGGATTTAGGTCGACTCGTTTAAAAACCCCTTTTGGTAAATAACTTGGTTATTTACCAAGATGATAGGCCAAGAGAGCACCACTACCATTTATCGCATGATTATTTATATTTTATATTTTACAGTTAGAGAGAAAGCTATTTTCGATTGCGAAAAATGTTTTTCCATTGAAATATCCTCCCAATTGTCACATTACAAAAGGGACAATAAATTATTTATGGATTTTTATTTGGTATTTGTGATAGCATATTACTGTCAGTTTCCAAAAATCACTATTTGCAAGAGAGTGAACTGTGAAGTTGATCCAGTCACCTTATGGTATCAAGCATTTGAGAGACACAAGAATTCTTTTCATTTTTACAAAGTTTACAATGATTTTGTTTTAGTTTTTAAGGGACTGTTGTTTGGTAAGAATACCCCCAGAATATCAGACCATGCAAATAAATTCTTGTAGAAAAAGGGGACATTAGAGAAGATGGAAAATCACAGTGTTATCGGGATCTTCAGTTCCATGTAGAATCCCTCTTTTCTTCCATACCATGTATCTGATAAAATGTTTATTACGGAAGTAGAAAGGAAATATAAATTATGGCTGCACTTTTTCCACAAGAAACGAAAAAAGAAATTCATACCTTTTCCTTGGAAAATTGGAGACTTTATATTCAAAAATATAAACAAAATTCATGAATTTGTGAATCACTTCCATAATGTAAATCTGAATTATGATGAAAGGATAAAGGGGTTTGACCCTAAAAAGATTTATGTGGGACATATGTTGTTTGTAGGATTCAACAATTCATTCATTCATACCATTTTGAGTGAAGAAGAATATAACAACTTAGATGATCATACTCACAATGTTGGTGACTTGGAAACAATACTTAGTACTAATGCATTTTACAAGCAGAAAAGAAAGGGTCCCAGTGAGAAGAGCACCTTGTCTCCAGTTGTTACCCCTAAAACTATCACATCTCGGAGCAATTCTCCAATGTCCCACCCAAATAGGAAAGTCACCAACAATATTTCAAGTGGAGGAGGAGAAAAGAATCCTCCTCCAGGAAAAATAGAGAGATCACACAAGCTCCCTCTAAGAAAAAAGAGGAAGAACATTGTGCAAGAGGAAGAAGATAATCACATAGAAAATGACATCAAAAATTTATTTCTTGAAGATATGGAGCTCTAGGGAGATATCGAAAAAAAATTTCCCACAATTGTATAGCCAAGAAACATGGCCCATCAAAATTCATAACTAGAGATCATTGAAAATGAGACTTTCAGTGAAGAGGAGTCATTCACTTTCCAAAGCATGGTCTTCGAAAAGGAATATAAGAACTTGAATATTGAAAAAAGAGATATAAAAAATAAGAAAGGAAAATCTCATTCATAGGTTGACCTAAAGAATTTGTGGTCTTCCCAAATTTCCATAATTCCCAGAGTGACGAGGGATGCTCTGGATGATTCCATTGGTGGTTTAGAAGAAGAATACACAGAGTTGAAAGAAAGGATCAAGGAACTGGAAGACGCCTTAATGCCTCTTCCACTTCTTGTCAGTCCTTTGTAAATAGTCATACCCACCGCACCCATTGTTAAATTAAAAGGTTCTTCAATCCTACCTACATCATCCATGATCTATGTAGAAATATATATTAAGAAAATAATGGCATTGATCAAAAAGGCATGGGAGGTTTTGAAATACATTGTTTCTTTTGGTTCGATGGCACATGCCTTCGATGAATATTTACAAGATGATATGAAGAATGAAGAAGGTGTTTACATTGATGTTGTATTACCCATTGGAAAAAAATTTACAACATGAAAAAACTAAGGATAAGAGAGGAGGACCTAGCCTCCCCAAGTCGGATAAAACCATTGAACAAGTGTTGGAAGGAAAAGATTAAAAATTTGAATAATATTTTTCAAGCATGCAACCAAGCTATATCAAAGAGGGAAGAAGAGTTCAAAAGGATCATGGAGATAGACCTAGCCAGAAGTACTAGTGAGTTACAAGACCCCAAATTAATCCTCAACTAAATGTTCATAACAAAGCAACAATTTGACAAACCAGTTGAGATTTTTAAAGGGTTATCAATTGAAATTTTTTATGGTATAATTGAATATAATGAAGATGACATAGAAAATTGGCTAGTGGACTTCTAAGTGAAGAATCACTACATTTTATTTCCCTTGATTTAAGAGACTTGGAGGGTCATTTATTCAACATCAAAATATGGCATGAGATAAATGTGGCACCAATGAAAATTTATATTGAAGAATGGTTCAAGAAATAGATCGATAAATTGACCAACGAGGGGAAAAAAATAGTTGAGATGCTTCCTCTAACCATTAATGAATACAATAAAAGGACATCATCAAGCAGGTAAAGACACGAAATACCATCAGAGAAAGTTTATGCTATTCACATATTTCTTTCTTTATCAGTTCCTTCATCAAGTTACCTTTCTTCTTTGACTAGAAATATTTAATCAAAGTCTGATAACTTGTCTTTTCTTCTTTCCAGGTTTTTTTGTTCTTTTACTGCCCATCATCAGCCTTATACAAGATTAATTCTTGTTTATATTTTCTTAATGGTCCATGGGAGCCCAGTCCCATTCCTTAGGACACATGCATTTGAAATTTTGAATAATATGTAATATACTATATATTTTTTAGAAGTTTCAAGAGAGCTACTTCAGGATCAGTTTCGACTTTTATTTGTAACTCTGAGTTTAGAGTATAAATTAATTGAGATTGATCTATCATTATCCTTATTTGTGCTACCCATGTTTTCACTCTATTAAAGTTCTCTTATTCATGCATATCATCTTATTTTTGTTTTATGTGATATAAAATCTTTAGTTTAACTATGATGGATGTGAGGAAATTTTTCTTATATTTTTTAAATGTATGAAGTGTGTGGTTCTTATTCATTTCTCAGAAATTTCTCTAAATAGAAAAAAACAGTTTCCTTTGTTTTTCTTTCAATATTTATATTTCTTTGATTACCACGATAAACCTCTGCAAATTCCCATATTTTGAAAATACACAGTCCTAAGAAAATATTAAAGAGGAGTACCACCTTTATAAAAATGAAGTGGGATTTACATTCTTGTGATGTTTTGGTCTCGGTCCTAATAGATTCAAGCGTCAAAATTTTTGGCAACCATACTAGGGAATAAACTGAAATTTGGAATTTGGTTTATCCCTTTTTGAAAAGTATATGAATTTGCCCCACACTGATCAACCCCACCTAGAAATTGGATTGAATAATCAACGAAGCATATTACACCAACTATATAAAATGCTAATAACAACAGTCGAGACTTGAGAAGAATTGGAAAGGTCCTATCATATTTTAGTCTGGGAAGAAGAAAGCGAAATCCTCTGGAGAGAGAGGAGAGAAGAACAAAAAGACCGAAGAAATCAAATGCTAGCTAGAGTAGCACAAGGAAAAGGTTGGGATTGAAGCTAGAGAAATAAAAGGGACCCATTACCAGAAGTTAAAGAAAGCAAATCTGTATTCTGAGATGTGAAAATCATATTCCTAGAATCTCTTCGGATATGGAAGAGAGAATTGAAGAACCATGAGAAGAACCACATGAGGAGAGATAAGGAGGTGGAAGAGATGTTGCAAGAAATAAAGAAAACCTAAGGTTTGAAAATCGAATAAGAATAAGAGATTCTCCTTTGAATCTCCTAGGTGAGCAATAAGATCTCCCTATTCTCCCTAAGGGTACCTTGAAATGATTTTTTGGGGAAGGGGCAATCAATGCAAAGAGGCACCTTCACTTATTTCTTGATTTTTTTTATTTTCATCATGTTCAGAATGATGATGTCATGGTAATATTATTTCTGCAAATATTATAAGGAAGATCGTATGAATGTTATACAAAATTACCCAGTAGATCAATTTGATCATTTAAAGACCTCGAAGCCATGTTCCTGACTATGTTCACCCCTCCAATTGTTTATCATACCCTTCTCACCGATTTCACCCAGATTGGCTTGAGGAAGAATGAAAGAATACAAGATTTTAATCTCAGGTACAATAAAACCTTGAGTAAAATCTAGAGGATAAAATACCTAATGACTTAGTGATACCTGACTGTTATAAGAATGAAATGCCCCCAAATGTGAAATATTCTATCAGAATATCCCAGATGGATACCCTGGAGGAATATATGACTAAAGCCACTAAAATGGAAGAAGTTATGATTGAAACATGTGTCGACCTTGACATCATACCGGGAAAGATAGAAAGGCAGCTGGAAGGATTAAGTATTGATAATCAAGGGGGCTCTAGTTCAAGAAAGAATGAAGATTTCAATCCACAAATGACCAAAAATCAAACAACTGGAGGATAAATTTTCAAGGGAACCATACCATATGTGAAGGTAGACCCTGTTGCAGCATAAGAACCTATTGATTAAGGTTGGTTGTCATTGATGTCAACCCTTGAAGAAAGCCCCGTAGCACAAAGGTTGGGTAATGGACCCAAGTTTGTTTCATGTAAATATGACTCATTATTTTCTTTTCATGGTTGATAATAAGTAGAAATGGATGAACTCCAAAGTGGTCCCCTTATGGTGAAATCCCTCACGAGAATATTCTTTATGGATTGAGTTATCCTAGAAGTATGGTTAGATAACCCATGCTTATTTCTAGAATAATGAGATGAATGCCAATGAATTTGTTAGTGAAAATATCCCAGATGGATAGTGATTTTCATTCCATTTTTGGTGGTATGTGTAACGTCACATAACTCCTCACGGTTAGAGAGTTATGGCCATGAGAAGTTGGAGAACCTAGGTTTGGGTAATGGACCCAAGTTTTTTTTATGGATAAAGGTATGATTTTTGATATATTTTCAGGTAATGATATTCTATATGGATATTACATGTCATTCCATTTCTAGTGGTATGTGGAATGTCACATAACTCCTCACGGTTTAAGATTTATGGACTTACGAAGTTGGAGGACCCTCATACGTCATCTAGAAGCCCCAAAAGGTCAAAGTAGTCAAAGTTGTTTAAGAGTTTTTAAAGGTAAATAATAAAATTAAGTGATGAGTGCACTATAATTCAAATTGAATACAAAATCAATTATTTAAATAATAAATTTAATGGAGAAATTAGAAGTGGGTTAACCCTAAAATAAGGAAAGTGGGCAAAGTGGCCTAGAAGATGTTTTAAGGAAGCTGTTTGGAGAGTATAAATAAGAGGCAAGGCTCTCTCATTTAAAAAAAACTTGAGAATATTGAATACCTATAGGTGTATGAGGTAACCAAAGGATATATAAGCCTAATTTCCGAGGGAAGGTGAAGAAAACAGGGCCAGAATTCAATGGAGGATAAATTATTTTCATGATACTTTCTAAGGTATGTTATTTACAGGTCATCTCACCATTTTTGCAATAATGTTTTTTCTATAATTATTCATACCGTGAGATTAATATTCAATTGAGGAAACATATCCAAGTATTTGTGGTGAACAATTCATCTTGTGGGTCATTGTATTTGTGGAGATACACTCTGTGGAAAATAAGGTTTGTGGTTAGTCCTAAAACTAGTCTAAAACAGGTGTTTCGGGTAAAAACGTCATAACTTCTGAATGGCATATCCAAATTCAGTGAGACCAATTGTATTGGTTATATTACAGTATTTATTATTTTTTTTAATATTTTCATATCGATTCAATAAATATTCTGTGCGGGGAATGCTCTACAAGGTATCTCTCTAGAATAAGACATAATTGAACAAGGTATGTCATTTTTTCTATAAATCCTTTTATGAGAGGTTACAAGTAGTGAAACCTAGAGGAATTGCATAAAACACACTGAATAACATTCTGTATAAGTTTCAGATATTTATTCATTACAGGTACACAATTATTCTTATTTCAATTCAAGGTTGTTGACTTATCCAAAACTAGTCATGTGAGACTAAAGAAAAGTTTGATGTAAATTCTAGTCTCTTGTTGTTTAAAGTTAAGGAAGGTTTGGAGGTATGTGATAATATACACCAGGTCTATTATATATTTATAAATCATATTTGTATGATTAAATTTATGAGGTCTTTTGGTTGAGGTACAAGTTGGGCACATGGTTGAGACAAGTAGTTGATGAGTTGGCACATACATGAGGTGTACAGTTGATGATGTTGGTACATATTGATGAGTCATAGTTGATGAGTAGTTGACACATGATTGGTACATACTTGGAACATGGTTGTTTGAACTTTTTTATGGTACATTGTGATTACAGATTTTTTGGTACAGGTTCGTGTATGGTTGATGCACTTGTTTATGGTACAGCTTGATTACAAGTTGAGGTACAAGTTGATGCATGGTTTAGATTTATTGGTACACGTTCAGTGGTATATCTCATAGTGAAAATGTGACAATGGTTCCATCAATCTACTTCTACTTTAGGACAGTTGGACGGGGAAAGGACAGGTGGTTGTAGCCACCTTTCTGTTGTAGCTGGAGAACTCTAGGGGCTGTAGCCTCCTTCTGGTTGTAGCCAGAGAATTGGGGAGTTGGAGCTTCCCTCAAGTTGTAGCCTAAGAAACTAGGGGGTTGGATCCTCCTTCTAGTTGCATCTAGAAAACAAAGGAATTTGGTGCTTCCAATGAATGTAATTCTTCAAGACATATAAGAAAAAACATCCAGTGGTTTTCTCCTGATTTGGGTTTCCATGTAAAAAACCATTGTACTGTGTACGTGTGTGATTGTAAATTTCTTATTGATCATTACTGGATAATAATTATACATTGATATAAAACTTCTATTATTTGGAGAAAAAAGATTATATTTATGCTATTACTGATTCACCCCCCCTCTCAGTAATCCAACGGAACCAAGCAAAAAAATTAAATTGCATAAATGAATAGAACTATCACGAAAATGCAGAACGAGATAAACAAAACAAGAAGGGAAGATAACTATGTGGAAAATACAAGAATGTTGGTCCCATATCAAAGAAGGAACCCTCCCCAAGAAAACATAATGATATTTGAAAACATGGATAATCTGCAAAGACCAACGGTTACTAGGCATCCTACTACCAATGTAGTTGTTCTGGATGATTCATATGATGAGAAAATGGTTAAGCCAAAGAACTATTTCTTTCCTTATGAATGTTTTGAAACTGTACAAATGGAAGGATACGAGACATCCATGTATATATTTGAAGAAGGAGACAAAATGTCGCCCAAACAAAAGGATTTGTAAATAGTTCGAAGAATAAAAATGATTCTAAAAAGGAAAACCAAAAACATAAAGAAAAAAAAAATGAGAAAAGGGCGAGTGAGAAAGTGACATATAGCATGGGAAGTAAGAAGTAACACCTAATTTCAAATTCCACTCATATGACATACAATATTATAGAATACTTGAGTAAATTAATGATAACTCTTCCTTTTACTGAAGTGGTGAAGATTCCCCAACAAAGTGAAATTATTTTGAGATTGTTGGATGATCCATTTGAAAAATTAGAAGTTGTTGTTACAAGTCCGAAACAAATCCAACAAACCGGCCGCCAAGTTGAGAGGTAAAATTCCTCCCTTTTATATTTCAATTGAAAATCATAATGTCACACTTCATAATTGTTTAGTTGACACTGGCGTGACCTATAATATTATGCCACTGGAATTCATGGAGGCATTGTGAATGAACTATACCAAATATTACAAGACTTGTGAAAGTATATATGAAATTGATTCTAGACAAGTGTCATCTTATGGATAAATCAAGGACTTTTATGCTTGGATCACGAAGACTCCCCATATTATTAAAATTTTTAATAGTATTGTGGTAGATATTCCTCGAGCGTATGGAGTTTTGTTTGGAAGAGATTATTCATCCATGATAGGGTCATACATAATGAATTATGTAAGTTGCATGATGCCACCATAAAAAGAAGGATAAATGATTAAAGTGCCATGTGAACCCAGGAAAACCTTCTCTTTCAAAAAGAAGGATAACGAGTTAATGGAATATTACATAGATGTCAGAATTCATAATTATGCTATCCTAGATATGGAACACATTGAAAGGATGGAGCATCATCAAGACATGGAGGATCAAGAACATATGTTTGAAGTTTAATGGACAATGTCATTCAATGGAGCTTGTTAAGCCAACTAATATTCTCCTACAACTATCTTGATTTTTCTACCAACTCTCTTCCTACTCATCTTCCCAACCCATGGAATGCACCATTTATTTATCAAGGATAACCTAAGGTATGTGCCATTTGTTTATCAGGGTTAACCCAAGGAATTTTCCATTTATTTATCAGGGTCTCTCTGGCATAGGTAGCTAGAAATATCTCAGTTGGGAACTCAAGGGAACTTGCTTCTAGGAAAAATACCACCAAACCAACAAAAAACACTTGTTGTTACAGTGAAACTCACTCCGGATTTCACTCTTCAGGCTTGACAACCTGAATATTCATTTTTCCAGCTCCAATTCACTCTAATTATGCTCCATATTTTTCTTAAATTCTCCCTCCATGGATTCACCCACTCCTCACTATATTTCCTTCTCTCCTTTCTCCCATGCACACAAAAAATTTCTTTCTTGAAAAATGTTGTCCCAACCCATATGAATTTCCTCTCTTTGTATTTCCTTTCTTGATTCACAATATTCCCCAAGATGATTGTACTCAACCCCCATGTTCCCAATAACTATGGGATGTGACCATTCACACCCACCCTCTTACATGTATTCAATGATTTTATTTGGGAACAATCAATCATAAATCAAAAGGTTCATATACAATTATAAGTTTAGGAAAATGGGTTAAATTAATATACCTAGGTATTTCCCCCTTATACCCCTATTGGACATTACCCTCGACACTCCCCTCTCTTGTGGATTAATTCAGCTCCAATATCTTTTCCATGTTCCCTTATAAGTTGGCATAACATTTTATTATTAAAGCATAGAAATACAATTCACATGTTACATCTATTGGTCATAGCCACATATTGTATCCACATAAGCATTAATTAAACTAGGGATTATAATGGAAATGGTACATTCCCCCTCAAGTACATAATTCTTTAATAATGATACATGAAATACATTATGCACTCTCATGGATGAATGAAATGCTAGAATGTATGGAATTGGCCCTATCTTTACTAATATTTCAAATGGTCCACAATATCTCACTACCAACTTCGGGCAACTTCCCAATCTTGGAGAACTTCTCTTTTCCTACACATTTTCTCCCACTTTAAAATATATGAAAACTCCATTCTTGTCTACATAATTTTTCTTCATATCCTAGGAAGTCTTTAACTTCTTCTCTATCTGTTTCATCTACTCTTCCATTTCCTTCAACAAATCTGGCCCAACAACTGCTTTGCTTGTTGGATTATCCAAACTCACCAGAGTGTTACATTTTCTACCATACAATGCTTCAAATGGACTCATTTTCATTGAGGTATGATACCTATTGTTGTAGGAAAATTGAACTAAATGAATACAATCTTCCCACTTTGATGGTTGATCCATCACATACATTCTAAACATGTCCTCAATTATCTTATTAGTCCTTTATGTTTTCCCATCTGAATTTGGATGATACGGTGTACTGAGATTCAAATTTTTTTCTAAATCCCTTGAACAAAACCGTCCAAACATTGGATGTGAACTTTGGATATCTATCTAAAACTATTTACATAGGTAATCCATGTAGCCTAACAAATTCTTTCATGTAGATATCCACAATATTTGTTTCCTTATGTGTATTCATTACTGGAATTAAATGTGTTGATTTAGTCAATTTATCCACCACCACCATGATGGAATCATTTTTCTTCACTATTCTGGGAAGATTAGTAATAAAATCAGCAATAACTACTTTCCACTTCCATTCTGGAATGGGAATTGGTTTTAGAAAACCTGTTGGGTGTCTATGTTATGTCTTCACCTTTTGGAATTCTAAACATTTGTCTATGTAATTATCCACTTCTTTCTTCATTCCCAACCAAAATTTTTGTATTCTTACTATTGCAATTATATTATGATATCCTGAGCGCCCGACAGATGTCACATTGTGCATTTCCTTTAGAACTGCATTTTTCATCTCATTGGAATTCAATACATATACTTTCCCCTTATACATGATAATTTCATCTTCTTTCAACTCATAGAAATTAAATTTCTGCTAAAAATTACTTTGATGTAAGGTTTATTTTATCTTCACGTATTTATGAGATGAATTCGATGTTGCAATAATTGGATATTTCAAATATGTCATGTACATGCTGATGGTTGCCACAGGAACTTCATGAGCTCTCCTGTTGAGTGCAATAGCTACTTGATTTTCCTTTCCCTTTATATGCTTAATTTCAAATTCATAATCACTAAGAAATTCCAACCATCTAGTTTGTTTGGCATTTAGTGTTGGTTTCCCAAAAAAATGTTTCAGACCATAGTGGTCTTCTCTTAGCTCGAATTTATTACCCATAAGGTAATGCCTCCACATTTTTAATGCATGTACAATCATTTCTAACTCCAAGTCATGTGTAGCATAATTCCTCTCATTCTATTTTAATTTTTTGGACTCATAGAATACCACATGGTCCTTTTGACTGAGAACTCCACTGATTCCTTCCTTGCATGCATCGATGCACACAAAAAAATATTCATTTGGATCAACAATATTCAATATTGCTGCACTTGTCAATATTTCCTTCAAATGTCAAAAACTCTCTTCACAGTTGGAATTCCATTCAAATTTGACTCCCTTCTTTTGCAAAGAAGTTATTGGACTTGCAATCCTTGAGAACCGTTTTATGAGTCTTTGGTAATAAACAGAAAGACCCATGAATGGTATGAACTATATCACATTATTTGACATTGTCCATCTTCTAATGGTCTCTATCTTTCTAGGGTCAACTTCTATCCCTATTTCTAAAATTATATGCCCCAAGTAGTGAATCTTCTTTCGGTAAAAGATGCACCTAATTAGATTAAAATAGAATTTATTCTCTCTTGAAAATTTCAACACCATTCTTAAATGTTTCTCATATTTTTATTATGATTTATAATATATGAGGATATCATCTAAGAACACAATGAAAAACTTGTCGAGGTACTCCCTAAACACTCCATTCATTATTAACATAAAAAATGTTGGGGCATTGGATAACCCAAATGACACTATCGTGAATTCATAATTCTCATATCTTGTTCTAAATATTGTCTTGTTGATGTATTATTCTTTTATCCTTAGTTGATGATAGACTGATCTCAAGTTAATCTTTGAAAATATTCTTGCATCTTTCATCTGGTCAAAAAAATCATCAATTCTTGGAAAAATAAACTTATTATTTATGGTGACCTTATGAAGCTACATGAAATCAATACACATCCTTATAGTTCCATCCTTCTTCTTCACAGAAATAACTGGGGCTCCCCAAGGTGACACACTTGGGAGTATATACCCCTTCTTCAAAATTTCTTGAAGTTTCATATGCAACTCTTTTAGTTCTGGTATACCCATTCTGTAAGGTTTCTTAGACACTTGGGAAGCTCCTAGAATGTGTTGCAAACATCTGACATCCTTTCTTGAAGCTCTTGTTCAACTGCATAGCTAAAATATCTCTAATATATAGAAATCTTGGAATGCCTTGAATATTTCCTTGCTTCCTTTCCTCATCAAGACATGTGATTTTCTTGTTGTAACAATCTAGGACAAAATGATCTTTCTCCAACCAATCCCTACCAATTAGATGTTGGTTGTGGAGCCTGATTATCTTCCTAATTCAGAGGTCTTTTACTTTCAGCAGTGTTTATAACCCAGGAAGTATTTACACCCCAGAAGTATGTACACTCTTCCACGTGGGGGAGTGCAGAGGGGGGGTACCCCCTCTACGAGGTCCAGGGGGGCTATCCCCCTGGATGGGGGGTCTGGGGGCAAGCAGGCCCCCAACAGTGGTTCGAGGGTGAATCCCATGAAGGAAAAATTTCCTTGTAAAAGTATATTGTAATTTCATTGTAAATCTGGACCGTTCATTATAAGGTCGCCGATCTAATGGTAGAAATTATGTTAGGGTTTTTTCCCTCGAAGGAAACCCTCTTTTATGAGTGAAATGTATTGCAGCTATGTTTTGATGGAGAATGTTGTATTCTGAGAGAGGAGACTGTGAGAGAAAGAAGAGGAAGTTATAGCAGGTTTTGCTATAGGTTGTATCCCTTCATTTGTTGGATAATAATAAAGGAAGGACCTGACAATTTCTCTGGTGGATGTAGCCCACACTGGGTGAACCACGTAAATCTGCGTCTCTCTCGTATTGTGTATCTTCTATGTTTTGTTTCCGCATTTGTTTTATTTTATTTCTCTGCGGTCCTATTTTTCTAACAACTGGTATCGGAGCGAAAGGTAACTCACAGGAAAAGAGGGTTCCTGCTTCGAGTGGGAGCAATGTCGGAAGATGGAAAGTTTAGGGTCGAGAAATTTACTGACCAAAACTACCAGTTATGGAAGATGCAGATGG
>JZKD02S1671985.1:393688-406421 GCA_000966675.3 Picea glauca
TTCACAGTAAAGACTTACTGCCACTAAGATTAATGATTCGAAGTTAAAATTGAGAGAGATTGTTAATAATTTACAATAACTGATTCACCCCCCCCCCTCAGTTATTTCATACCTGCAACACTATTTTCCTACAAGTTACCTTTCGCTCTGATACCAGTTGTTAGAAAAACAGGATCACAGAGAAATAAAATAAAAAAAATGCGGAAATAAAACACAGAAGATAAACAATACAATAGAGACAGAGATATACATGGTTTACTCAGTGTGGGCTATGTCCACCAGATAAATTTCCAATTCCTTCCTTTATTATTATTCATCAATCGAAGGGATACAACCTACAACAAACCCATTGTAACTGCCTCTTCATTCTCTCATAGTATCCTATCTCAGAATGCAATATTCTCTATCATACCTAGCCTTAATACATTTTCATCATAAGAGAGGGTTGCCTTCTAGGGGAAAAAACCCTAACCGAACTTATACCATTAGATCTATGACCTTATAATGAACGATCCAAATTTACAATCAAATTACAATATACTTTTACATGACAATTTTTCCTTTGGGATCTTCATCCCTAAACCCCCACCGGGGGCCCGCTTGCCCCCGAACCCCACAGGGGGGGTAAATCCCCCTGCACTCCCTAGCGTGGATGAGTGTACATTATTCTGGTGTGTAAAGTATTCATGGGGTATAAACACAATTCAAAAAAAAGACCTCTGAATCAGGAAGATAATCAAGCTCCACAACCAACAAGCACTTGCATCTCTTCGAGGTAAAGAAGGGATAGAGACCTTCGAGGTACGAGTAGTTGAAGCTTAAGGAACAAAGTTATTGAACACTCTAGAGGAATACATGTGCAAAGAGTGCACCAGGCAAACAATTGGAAGAAGTGTTGAGAGACAACCATCTGAAGGCTAGTCGAAGTGCAAGGAGAACACATAAAGTGAACTTGTTCCAATATCCAAAGCTCAAGCGGTCAAGCACAAAGTGTGCTAGGAGGAGCATCAGAAGTCTTCTAAGGAAGTAGAGGGTCGAGTCCCTAAGAACTGATAAAGTTCATAAGCTCAAGAGGAATAGTACCTTTGCGTACAAAATCCCAACAAAAAGGAACATTAGGCCAAGACTCTTCGAAGTCCAAGCCTCAAACAAAGCTCAGGAGGGATATCATTTCTAGATGCATGAGATACCCAAGGTCATAGGGCTCAGAGAGGAAGTAAATATCGACGCCTTTGAAGCATCGAAATCTTCCAAGTCTGGGAAGAAATGTGCCAAATCTTAGCAGGAGAAGCACAACTGTTGTTGGATCGAGTAGAGGGAATATCTAGACCATTGGAACCTACGTCCATACAAAGAGAAGTGATCTCAGGAGGAACAAATCTCTGTTGTTAGATCTGAAAAAGTGTGGACCAGCAATCGTTGGGTCTCGAGGGGGTGCACGAGGTTTACTCCATTTGAGTGCACATGAGGAGAGACAATTTCATGATACACGAAGTCCTGATATCATTAGACTGCCCATTGGAAAGGACGCATGGAAGAGATCCACATACATTGTAGATTTGCAAGGGGAAGATCCCTAACAATCGTAACCATCCATCAAGAGGGATGCATGGTATTCGATCATCATTTCACTGACTCATGACTTGGATAAGTCAAAGGAAAATTTTGTGAAAACTCGTGAAACATGAATTCGTGAAAAGATCATAGTCATTGATCAAGGATTTATCTCGACCGTTGACTGTCCAGGGAGAATTTTGGAATTTTAGGGATCAGGAGAATGGAGGTGAAAGGTATTTCAACTTCATGATGTTATAAATCGTGAAATACCAATACACGAAACCCCTACATGATATGATTCGTCAGATCATGGAAGAATCGGGACCGACAAATCAGGAGCTCTGAAATTTTGGTATTTTGGGAGTCGAGAGAGCACAGGTGATTCACATTAGAATTTTTGATACATGAAGTCCTGACATTCTTGAAATTTGAGCCCCGAGTCATGATGAATGGTCAAATGGATGGAGGGCAAGGGAGGATCTAAGGAATGTTAAATGCTTTTCAGGATTTCAGGAGTCGGGGAGTCAGGGTTAGATCACTCGTAAAGTCCCAACACGTGAAATCACGACACACCTTTTGTGTAAGCATGCAGTCACAAACTGTGGGCACGTGGGAGTGAAGCTCTCACTTTGTACTTAGTCATGAGGGTGGAGTTTCATAAGGACTTGTGGATCAGATAATAGGATTCTAGTGGGGAATCAAAGAGCTGCTTCAACTCGATAGAGATAAGAACGTTCCTTAATCGGGAGGTCAGTGGACCCTGCCAAGGTAGAGATAGGGGGTCTACATGAAATTGGTATCAGAGAGAGAATTTCGTCTATAGATTTCAGGTAGAAGAGAAGAAAAAGACAGAGTGAAATGATCTATGCGAGGAGATATGCTTACACGTAGGCAACTGATATTGATAGCCAAGTGAGCTGAAATCAGAAAAGAATATGGCTACTGAAGGCCAAAGGAGTGGTCAAGGAATAGACCACCAGTAGAAAAGCAAGGATGAGATGGACTAGGAGCTCATTGAGATAAGAGCACAGATGGAGAAGCTTGCATTTAAAGTGCAACAGGATGAAAAGATGCATTAGATGTATGAGTGGCCCATGAAGAAGAAGGTAAAGTGGCTCGTTCAGAAATTGTTGGCCAGAGGACAATGACAGTTGTTGAGAGCATGGTTGAGGCATGTTGAAAGCCTCAGAGGTGAAGAGGAGATGGTTCATATCTGTGAACCAGAAGCTAGGAAGAGTCTTAGTGATGACAAGGAGAAGAGATTAGAGAAGGGTCACAGAAACTATTAGGTGAGTAGTGAGGAACTTCCAGGTTGCCTAGAGGGCAATGAGAAGAGGTCAATGGTTAATCTCAAAGACTTTTAGGTGGGCAGTGAAGAAATTTTAGATTTCCAGGTGGAAAATGAGATGGATTCATTGGAGGATCTCATAGACTACAAGGAGGGTAGGGAAAAAATTCCAGATTGCCAGGTGGGCAAGGGGGAGGAGATGAGACTGTCTAATAGTCTCATGAACTTAGAGGTGATATCGGATCAATAAGGAGTGTTGACAGAGAGGGAATATCAGAGGAGTGTTCTGATCATTGGGGGAATTCATATATTCCTACCAAGCATCCAAGTGGAGGTCACAACGCATGTTGTAGACGTAGCAGCAGGAAAAGGACAATGATCAGTGACTGTCATAGAGAAAGATGAAATGGAGAAGATGTTGATGTCTACCCCAACAGAAGAAGAGCATACAGAAAATATGCTCACTCCATAGGATAAGGAGTTATAGATGTTGGAGGATTGGTTGAACCATCCAGAGCTAGTAGATGGTTTCCATGAGAAGCCAGTCATGCAGATTTTGGGAGAAGATCATTCATCAGAATTGCTCAGAAATTTCAGCCATGAAGCTGAAAAAATGATGAATGCATTGCTGAGGCCTGGAACAAAAGATGAATTAGAATTCCAGACTGGAGAGAAGCTAGAGGAAGTTCGAAATACACCTGCAAGAGGACTGGCAGAAGAAAATCTGTTAGAAGGTGAAGCTGAGTAGCAACTAAGTGATGAGACTACAAAATTGGATTTTGCATCAGAGTGGCAACGTAGTTCCACAAGGGGAAATGAAAACAACAAGGGGGATTTAGTTGATCCACGCATTAAAAAGAAGGAAGTGCAGGAGGGAGGACTTTCAGGGAGCCAACTATTGGAGCAGTTGGACGAGGTAATTGAGGAAATTAGAAAGATGATGTTGAGGTCAGTGCAAGAATATTTTAGAAGGGAGAAGTTGAGCAGAAAGAGACCTTCCATAGAAGTAGGGAATCAGCAACAACAAGAACAAAACAGTGGAGAAGACGGACATCTCCAAAAGATAGTTTGGGATCCGTGTGGATTTCAACAACATAGCTAGGAAGCTCATGAGTAGGACCTCATGAATTTTTTGCAGCAATGGAGTATGATGCAGGAGCATCACTCCAACCCAGCAATGTGCCAGCTAGCCAACACATCAAAGAACACATTCAATGAAGGGAGAGGCGCCAACCCTCTCATTTTAAAATTTGAATTTGAATTAAATGTTGTAAGGCTGAAGATCTAGATTCGATCTGGACTAGACAACCATTGAATGTAATTCAATGTAAATTAATGAGAGTAGGTAGCTTGGAGGGAAGAGCTCGAGGATCCCTCTTTGTAAAAAGATGTTTTTTTGTATCTTTTTTCATTTTTAAGGGAGGCAGAAGAAAGATTGGTGAGAAGAGAGGAGACCCAACACTCTGTTACAGTCCGATATTTTGTACACATTGTAATTTGGCATTCATATTAATACAAAGAGAAGTTTTTTCCTACATAAGAATATTTATGTGTTTATGTGTTTATGAATGAATGTCTTTTATGATTTTATGTGCATATGTTGTAGATGTATATTATATTCCATCTGTAGGGATAGACACAATTTCATATCTGTGAGTTTCTTTGATTCTGGTCTGGGTTATTTGTGGTTTCATGCAAGGGGTTGCATGATAGAGTGTCGAGGACTCTGTAAGCCAGTGCAAGTGTGCACATCTAAGTTATGTGGAATTTATGCATGAACGTGCTAGGAGGGCACACCATAGGAACTCATAAACTCAAGGGAGAAACCTCAATGTTGTTGAATAGCTTGAAGGTAAGACTGTGCAGAGGAAGGTGTAGAGAGAAAACAAAATTTTTGAGGGTTCTGTGAAGCTCTTCCATGTGGGCATCGAGTAAGTGCAAAGAGTGCATGAGAAAAACTCTATTTTGATTTCAGAGACAAGGGAAGTGTCATAGAAGACACTTAAAGAGTTGTTGAACACTATGTAGACTCAGCAAGGAGTGTTTCCAAGAGAGCGCTTGCAACTCTTCAAGGGATAGAAGAGACAGATACCTTCAAGGTCCAAGCAGCTAAAGCTTAAGAAAACATAGTTTTTGAACACTCTGGAGGAAGACCCGTGGAAGGAGTTCACCAAGACAACACTCAGACGAAGTGTTGAGAGACAACCTTATGAAGGCTAGTCAAAGCACAAGGATAATGCACAGAATGAACTTGTTCCAAGATCCAAATCTCAGGAGGTCGAGCGTAAAGTGTGCCAGCAGGAGCACTAGAAGTCTTCTAATGAAGCAGAGGTTCAAGTCCCTTAGAACAAAGAAATTTCGAAAGCTCAAGAGGAATAGTACCTTTGCATACAAAGTCCCAAAAGAAAGGAACAATAAGCCAAGACTCTTCGAAATCCAAGCCTTAGACAAAGATTAGGAGGGATAGCATTTCCAGAACACAGATGAGACCCAAGGTGATAGGGATTGCAGAGGAAGCAAAGATTGAAGCCTTTGAAGCATCGAAATATTCCAAGTCTAGGAAGAAAGGTTTCAAAGATCAAGAGGATGAGCACAACTACTATTGGATCGAGCAGATAGAAGATATGGATCATTGGAACCCACGTCCAAACAAAGTGAAGCAAGCACAGGAGGGAAAAATCTCTAACGTCATATCTGAAAGCATGTGTACCAACATTCGTTGGTTCTAGAGGGGATGCATCAGGTTTAGTCCATTTGAGTGCATAGGAGGAGAGCCTATTTCATGATACACGAAGTCCCAACATCATCGGGACCGCCCATCAGAAAGGACATGTGGCGTAGATCCACATATGTCAAATATTTACAAGGGGAAGAGCCACAATGATCCTAACCATCCATCAAGAGGGATGTGTGGAATCCAATCAACATTTCGTTGACTTGGGACTTGGAGAAGTCAAAGGCCAAGTTTGCAAAAAATCATGAAATTTGAATTTGCAAAAAGATCACAGTTGTTGATCAAGGAGTGATCTGGACCATTGATTGTCCAAGGAGAATTTCAGAATTTCAGGGATTGAGAGAACGGAGTTGAAAGGTCTTTCAAATTTGCGATACGCGAAATTACAAAATACTGATACACGAAAACCCAATGCGATCTGAGTCATCAGATAGTTGAAGAATCAGTACCGTCAGATTGGGAGCTCTGAAATTTTAGCATTCCAGGAGTTGGGAGAGTAGAGGTGATTCACATCAGAATTCCTGATACGCGAAATCTCGACATTCTTGAGAGTTGACCCCTGGGTCATTATGAATGGTCACATGGAAGGAGGCCAAGGGAGAGGCTAAGGAATGTTAAACTATTTTTTGGATTTCAGGAGTCGGGGATTCAGGGTTGGCTCACTAATAAATTCCCAACATGTAAAATTGTGACGCACCTTTTATGTAGGTTTGCGGTCATAGCCCATGGGCGCGTGGAAGTGAAGCTCGTGCTTGGCACTTAGTCATGCGGGCAAAGTTTCATAAGGACCTGTGGATCAGATAACAAGATTCCAACAGGTAATCAAAGAGATGCTTCATCGCAATAGAGGTTAGAACGATCCTTGAATGGGAGGTCAGTGGACCCTGCTGAGGCAGAGGTAGGGGTCTGCATCCAGAAAGCATCATCAAAAGAATTTATCCTCCCTTGAATTTCTGCCTCCTTTTCTTTACCTTCCCTCTAAAATTTGGCTTAGATATCCTTTGGTTACCTTAGACACCTATAGATATTCAATATTCTCAAGTGTGATCTAAAATGAGATATCCTTGCCTCTTATTTATACTCTCCAAGTAGCTTCCTTAAAAACATCTTCTAGGTTACTTTGCCCAATTTCCTTATTTTAGGGTTAACCCACTTCTAATTTCTCCGTTAAATTTATTATTTAAATAATTTATTTCGTATTCACTTTAAATTATAGTACACTCATCACTTCAATTTATTATTTATCTTCTAAAATCTCTTAAAACACTTTGACTACTTTGACCTTTTGGGGCTTCTAGATGACATATGAGGGTCCTCCAACTTCGTAAGGCCATAACTCTCAAACCGTGAAAAGTTATGTGACATTCCACATACCACCAGAAATAGAATGACATGTAATATCCATATAGAATATTATTACGTAAAAATGTATCAAAACTCATATCATTATCCATCAAACAAACTCGGGTCCATTACCCAAACCTGGGTTCTCCAACTTCTCATGGCCATAACTCTCTAACCGTGAGGATTTATGTGACGTTCCACATACCACCAGAAATTACATGACAAGAACTATCCATATAGGATATTTTCACTGACAAATTCACTGACCTTCATCTCATTATTCCACAAATAATCATGGGTTCTCTAACCATACTTCTAGGTTAACTCAATTCGCAAACCATCTTCCCGTGAAGGATTTCACCATAAGTGGACCACTTTGGATTTCATCCATTTGTAGTTATTATCAACCATGATAAGAAAATAATGAGTCATCTTTACATCAAACAAACTTGGGTCTATTACCCAAACCTTTGTTCTACTAGGGTTTCTTCAAGGGTTGACATCAATGACAACCAACCTTAATCCACAATATCCCCTTTTGGCATTGATGGCAGCATCTGATGCAAAAATGAAATTATGTCATGCAATAATGAAGTCATATCACTCATGCTACCCCTGGAAACATGCCTCTATCCTCTACATATTTGTGACCATTTCTCCCCCTAGAACCATGCCTCTGTCCTCTACATCTGATGAATCTCTACCCCTTTGTGATCAATGGTAAAGTTATCTTTCCATATGGGGCTACTCACCCTGACTGAATTGTCTTATTTATGGTTCTTCTTCATGTATATCTAAGACATATAAGATAATAATTCAAAAGCATTAATTTTGGAGTAGAAATAACTTCGAGTCTCTAAAGAATATACTCAAAGGATTCTAGTGGAAGTGGTTTTGTAAAGATGTTTGGCACTTGTTCTTTTTTTCCCACATACTTAACTCTGATGTTCTTTTCTACAACTTTCTCTCATAGAAAGTGATACTTGATTGGAATGTGCTTCATCTTGGAGTGCATCATCGAGTTATTTGAGATACCGATGTCTTTTATATTATCACAATAGATTTGAATGGGCTCATCATACGCAACCTGTATATGTGTCAGAGTTTGTTTCATCCAAAGAACCTGTGTACAACATGATGCTACTGTAATAAACTCTGTATCGATTGTAGATAAAGATATTGATGATTGTTTCTTACTTAGATGTAATACTAAACACTCACCCAAGTAGAACGATGCTCCACTAGTGCTTCATCAGTCATCAATACAACCTTACCAATCTGCATCTGTGTAGTCAATAAGTGATACATCCTTTTCTTTTGGATACCATAATCCAAACTCTTATGTTCCTTTAAGATATATGAAAATCCTCTTCATTGCTAATACATGTGATTCCTTTGGTTCTTCTTGAAATTGTGTCACCTATCCAATTACTTGCATTACATATGGTCTGGATGTTGTGACATATAGTAGGATACCAATCATTGACTTGTGTTGCCTCTGATATGTAGACTTTGAATCATCATCTTTTCTCAACCTGTAACTGGTTTGCATGGGAGTGATAACTAGTTTGCAATATTCCATTCTGAACCTATTTAGCATTTCTCTAATATACTTGGTTTCAGAAACAAAAATTCCTTGGTTTCTTTGACGTATCTGAAGTCCCAAAAAGAAGGATAGTTCTCCAAGTAACGACATTTCAAATTCATTCTGAATATCCTTTGCAAATTTCTAGCTTAACCTGCCATCATCACTACCAAAAATAATATCATCAACATAAACTTCAATTAATAAAATATTAACTTGACTTACCTTGTTAGGAACCAAATATCAATATAACATAGAAAAAACTCATAATAAGTACTCGACGCCTTGAAAAAGAGAGAAAATTAGATAATAAGCCTCTTCGAGGGGGAAACCTCCTTATGCCCACATAAATGTTCAATTACAAGATGATTCCAAATGAAAATGTCTCCTTGGTATATATAGGAGACTAGGAGGTATAATTACAACTAATGGAATAAAGATGACATAAATAAAATAACAATACTAATCTAATATGCCCCAATTAAGGGGTAATAAGCTACTATTTAGGGCTTAACATGCCCCTCTCCTTGAGACAAGTGTTTTCTGCAACACTTGAGTAAATTTGGATGCTTCTGTATAAAAGGCTCATCTTCCCAAGTGGAATCTTCAGCCGCTAGTTTCCTCCATTTAATGAGATACTCTGAAATGGATCTATTCCTTAGCTGGAAAATTCTTATGTCAGTGATGGCTTCAGGCTCCAATATGATTTTTCCTTCCTTGTCAAGTTCTAGAAATATAGTTTGAACTGAGATCTTGTCACCTGTAACCTTCTTTAAGCATGAAAAATGGAAAACTCTGTGTACTCGTGAAGATGCAGGCAACTCCAATTGGTATGCCATAGTACCATTCTTTTGCAACACTTTATAAGGGACATAGTACATTGGTGATAATTATTATCCTTCTTGGCTTGCTTGAGGGACATATGTTTGTATGTTTGTAGTCTTAAAAACACCCAATCCCCTACTTCAAAAATTCTTCCACTATGATGTTGATCTTCTTGTTGTTTCATGTGATTCTGTGCCATGGTCAAGTTGTCCTTTAATATTTGGAGAACTTGTTGTTGATGCTCGATGTGATCTTCCACTGCTTGAAACTTAGATTTTTTTTTTAGAGAAGAAGTGATGAAAAGAGGGTGGTATCCATAGAGTGCCATAAATGGTGTTATTTTTGTTGCAGTATGAAAGGAAGTGTTATATCACCATTTTTCCAAGGGTAACCATTTGAACCATTGTGTTTGTTTATCAGAGACAAAGCAACAAAGGTAGCCTTCCATACATTTGTTCACTATCTCGGTTTTTTAATCAGATTGAGGATGATAGGATGAGATATGAGCCAAATGAGTACCCAAACAAGAAAACAATTATGTCCGAAAATGTCCAGTGAAGATAGGATCTCTGTCACTTACAATAATCTTTGGGTTGCCATGTAGATTTTGAACTGTCTCCATGAATGTGTTAGAAACTGTACTAGCTATGAAGGGATGAGAGAGTGCACAAAAGTGTGCGTACTTGGTCAGTCTATCAACAGTCACCATGATGCCACTCTTTCCTTTAGACTTTGGTAACCCTGTGACGAAATCCATGGAAATATCCTCCCAACACTGACTTGGGATGGCTAATGGTTGTAAAAGACCTGGGGTCTTAATTGTTTCGACCTTATTTTGTTGGAAAACCAAACATTCTGCCACAAACCTTTGAACATCAGTTTTAATGCCATCCCAAAAATATTCCTTCTTGACCCTATGATAGGTTTTTAAAAATCCCGAGTCACCTCCTATTGGAGAGGGGTTCAATTCCAATTGTACCTTTTCTTTGAGTTGGGAGTTCTTATATAAATACAAGTGATCTTTGTACCATAGTGAATAATTTTTCCATGTAAATGTATCTGATGTACTGGAATCTTGTTGCAACCTTTAAATGAGAGTCCACACTTTTTCGTCATTCTTCCATTCATCCCTTGCTTCTTTTATCCAATCGGGTTGGATGATTGAGATAACATAGAGAAAGGCCTCAAAATCTTCATCCTTCCTTGAGAGTGCATATGCCACAGCGTTTTTCTTCCCTTTTTTATAAACAATTTAAAAATCATAACCCAATATCTTCGCCACCCATTTTTGTTGTTCTTCTGAAGATAGTCTTTGTTCCAAGAAGTATTTAAGACTATCATGATCTGTTTTTACCTTGAAGTTCCTACCTATTAGGTAAGGACGTCATTTCTTCAAAGAATGTATTATTTCCATCATTTCCTTCTCATGGATGGGTTTGTGTAAGTCCTTTCCCTTGAGTTGTCGACTTTCAAAATCCAAGGGGCTTCCTTCTTGCATTAGGACAACACCAATTCCATTTCCCGAGGCATCACATTCAACAATAAAGGTTTTTGTGAAGTCTGGAGTGGTCAAGAGAGGATCTTTTCACATCACCTCTTTAACTTGTTCAAAATATTTAGTTGCCTCTGGAGTCCATGATTTTACATTCGTTTGATACACTTTAATATTTTTGGAGTATTCATAAGCTAAAAGAAAACAAATTGCTTCCATTTTGGAAACTAGGGAAAATATCTCTTCAAATTCAATTCCTTTAATCTATGCATATCATTAACATACTAATATAGCTTTGTTCCTTGTAACATTTCCATATTCATTCAATTTATTCCTGAAAACCCAATTTGTGTCGATGACATTCTTATTCTTTGGTCTTGGAACCAATTCCCAAGTGTCATTTTTCTCTATTTGATCCAATTCTTCATCAATGGCCTTATTCCAAAATTCATCCTTACAGGCTTCTTCAAAACAGTTTGGTTCAATTGTAGATAGGATTGCTAGGTGTGTTTCTTCTGGTGAACGAATTGTTCTTCTAGTCTCAACTCTTGCATCTTTGTTTCTGATAATCTGATATGAAGGAAGATTATTCTGTACTCGTCTGCTAGGTGTCTTTGTAGAAACTTGTTGAACTTTCTCTTATGCTTCTGTCGAATTCTCTTTATCTTCCTCTTCTACTTCTTTTTCATCTTCTTCTTCCTTTTTGAAAGGTTGTTCCATTGATTCATTTTCTTCTTCCTTTCATTCCGATCTGCCTATTTCATCAATTTTTACATTGATGTTTTCCACAAATTTGTTCAATCTCAAATTGTAACACTTGTATGTTTTCCTTGTACTTGAGTAACCAAAAAGTACTCCTTTGTCCACACGAGAGTCAAAATTTCCCATTCTGTCAACTTCTCTTTTGATGGAGCATTTGCTTCCAAAAACTCTAAAGTGCTTCACATTTGTTGGTCTTCCTTTCCATAGCTTGTAGGGAGTTTTGTTGGTGTTGTTTATGAGCATTACTTTGTTTTGAATGTGAATTGTTGTATTCATTGCCTATGTCCAAAATATATCTATCAATTTGGAATCCATTAGTGTTGTTTGAGCCATTTCATGTATTGTACTATTCTTTCTTTCAACAACTCCATTTTGTTGAGGTGTCCTACCAACGAAGAATTGTCTTTTTATTCCATGACTGCTGGAGTAGTCCATAAATTCCTTTGAAGTGAACTCTCCTCCATTATCAGATCTCAAGCATTTGATTTTTTAATCCATTTCATTTTAAATAATTTCCTTGTAGATCTTAAAGTTTTCAAAAGCTTCTGACTTATTCTTGAGAAAGAAAAATGCAGCCATTCTATAATATCCCTTGGTAGAGCCCCAGTTGTTGTAATAACCAGATTTGAATTAACGTTTAAATTTCTACCAAATTACTGTAATTCCTGTAATTTCTATAAGCTTTACAAAGAAATAAACTTTTAATTTTTTTTCAAATTATCTCAAGACTTACGCTAACACTTACGTTATAAGTAGAATTTGGAAATAAGTAATAAATCTAAGTAAACCATCCATGAATTTGAATTTACATACCTCACTCTGATGCTATCCACAACTTGCTCCCTTCGCTTGAACCTGATGCTGCTCCTTAGGACACCCCAAAACCAGCCACCCTGCCGACTAGTAACGCCTAGCCCTAGGACATCAATGGATGTCCTAGCCCTCCGAGCCCAAAACCTCCTCAGCCCCCCGGTGCACTGTAAATTCCACTATAAACTCACTCTATCCCAATACTCCAAGTTCTCCCCTCTCATAGAATGAATGAATGAATCCCCCTCATCATCCTTCTCCACTTCCCTTATCCCTCCTTCACCGCCCTTCCTCCATTCACTCCCCCCACCAAATACCTTATCCCTTTATTAATGC
>JZKD02S1671985.1:431062-480247 GCA_000966675.3 Picea glauca
TTCCTCGTAGGGGTTTTACCACGTGAAAACATCGGTGTGTTGATCTTTGATCTGGTTATGTGAGTGGTTACTGAAGGTGTTCATCCTCTGTTGGAATACCTGTGTTGTCGAACACATAATAGATTAGTTTAGCAGATGGAAAGATAAATGATGAATGAAAGGAGTATTTATCAAACATATTGGGTGGAAGAAATTCATACACCTGTTCATATCCTTAACAAAGATCATCTCAGGCCACACAATGACAATACTCCTTATGAAATATGGTTTGGAAGACCTTCTTCAATCAAGAATTTTAAATTCTTTGGGAGTAAATGTTATATCAAGAATAATGATGAAAATATTGGAAAATATGATGATAGGGCTGATGAAGGTATCTTCTTAGGTTATTCTACAAACATTAAAGTATACAGATGCTACAATAAGAGGCTACATAAATTGGTTGATTGTATCGACATAAAAGTTGATGAAGAAGTCCCAGTCAGAAATGTAAGCAGTGTTGAACCAAGCACAAAAGATATAGTTGAAGATGAAGATGAATAGGTCCAAGGATCAGAAAGGGAAGAATCTGAATTAGATGAAGATATGAATACTCAAGTTGACACAAATCAACAGAAAGAAACAAAATCACCTCTCAGAATTGTTAGAAAGAATCATCCTGTAAATCAGATAATTGGAGATATAAACAAAGGAGTTCAGACAAGAAGGAAATTAGTTAAAGTCACAGAACAATCTTAGATTTCTCTTCTATATATGATTGAACCTAAAAAAATTTATGAAGCCAACAAACATGATGATTGGATTAGAGCTATGAATGAAGAGCTTGATCAGATTGAAAAGAACAATACTTGGGAGCTTGTTCCTAGACCTGAAGATAAGAATGTAATAGGTTCCAAATGGGTGTTCAAGAATAAAATGAATGAAAAAGGACAAGTTGTTAAAAATAAAGCCAGATTGGTCTGTAAAGGGTATGTACAAGTTGAAGGTCAATATTTTGATGAAACATTTGCACCAGTGGCAAGATTGGAAGCCATCAAAATGTTTCTTGCATATACATGTCATAAGAACTTTAAAGTTTATCAAGTGGATGTTAAGTCAACATTTCTTAATGGAGATATAGAGGAAGAAGTATATATGGAGAAACCTGAAGGATTATCATTGATAGATAATCCTGATTATGAATGACATATGTTGGAATGGTAGTTCATTATCAGTCTACTCCTAAACATAGTCATTTAGTATATGTAAAAAGGATATTAAAATACTTGAAGGGCACAATGAATTATAGTTTGTGGTATCTTAGAAATTAGAATATTCATTTAACTACTTATTCATATGTTGATTGGGCAAATTGTGTGGATGATAGAAAGAGCACCAGTGGAGGTGCATTCTTCCTGGGTGACTCGTTGGTAACATGGATTAGTAAGAAGTAGGAATCTATTTCCTTATCAACTACAGAGGTAAAGTACATTGATGTTGCTACTTGTTGCACTCAGATTTTATGGATGATCCAAACTCTTGCAGACTTGAAGGTAAATTATACTGATCCAATTCCAAGTCACTGTGATAACACCAGTGCCATTAGTTTCTCCAAGAATCATGTTCTTCATTCCAGGACTAAGCATATTCCAATCAAATATCATTTTCTCAGAGAGTAGGTTACAAACAGAGTTGTCCAGCTGAATTATATTCCTTCCATAGAACAAATAGCTAATATCTTTACTAAACCATTAGCAACAACACCTTTTGGATATCTTCGTCAGAAGTTGGGGGTTATATCTTCTTTTGTCTAGTTTTTTCACCTTGTCAGGGGGAGTATGTGATTGTCACATATATGATACCTTTGAGATGTATTGCAATAGTTTAGGGGGAGTGTGTTTATTATTTGACATTGATGTCAAAGGGGGAGAAAAAGTGTGGTAAGCATTGTAGTAAGGATGCTACAGTGGTATGTTTGGTTGCATGTTCAGCAGGAAGAGTAGCAGTACAGGCAGAGAGTGTAGAGTGTAGTTCTTTAGGTTCTTCAAGGTCAAGGTTTCCATCAATTCCAAAGGGGGATATTGTTGGAATATTTACAGACAGAAGATGCAGGGAGAGTGTTTGTCATTGATGGAGAGATCAGCATGATCAATAGGGCAACGAATTGATGGAGAGATCAGCACGATCAACAGGGCAACAAATTGATGGAGAGATCAGCACAATCAACAATGCAACAATGATGGCATGTCAAGATTAACAGTGAAGATCAACAGTGATCGTTGAATCACCCACTCAGAATTTCCAATGACTA
The DNA here is from genome assembly GCA_000966675.3 of Picea glauca. Lineage (NCBI taxonomy): Eukaryota > Viridiplantae > Streptophyta > Pinopsida > Pinales > Pinaceae > Picea > Picea glauca. Next base: position 433,353 of record JZKD02S1671985.1, read on the forward strand.
TTAGATCTAAATACAGATAGGAGGAACATGCAAAAGAGGAGAACAAATATTAGACATTGGATCTTAGTGCGAGGAACAACCATCGTTGGATCTAGAAGAAGGAGCATGATCTTTAAGTACAAAATGAAGCAGTCTTACAAAGTCTCAAAAGCAGGAGGATCATCCATCGTCGAGGACATGTGGAGAGTGATTAGAATTTTGCTGACTTACACATTGGAGGATTCAACGAAGCATGGTGTGGGAACTCATGATATGTGATATCCTGAAATGATTTGGGTTGTTGGATCGAGGATTGATCTGAACCCCTGGATCAAGGGTCGTGGACCGTTGGGTGCAAAATACATGTGGCTAGCGGTAAACCTTTCACTAACTCGAAATTCAAAGGATGGAGGAGATCTATCCTTTGAAATCATGAAACGTGAAACCGTGATTCAATCTGAGTCGTTGATCAAGGGAGAGTCTGGACCATTGATTTTGCTCCATTTCATAGTTTTAGATACCAGGAGTTAGAGGAGTCAAGGAGACTCACGAAAAAAGTTGTGAATCACGCTTTGTGGATAAGCGCCTACTCACCATCGATGGTCACGAGAAAGGAAGGAGCCAGTCCAACGAAGCTCCATTTCGAAGATTGCAACATAAAGAGTTGAGACTCTTCATCACAGGAGTCTCGAAGTTGCGAATCATGAAGCGCTTTGTTGATAAGTGTCATTTCATCACCGATGGTCATGAGAAGGGAAGGATCTAGTGCATCCAAGCTCTATTTCAACAATCACGACATGGAGATTCGAGACCCTTCATCACAAGAATGCTGAAATGTGAAATTGTGAAATCAATTCTGCTTAGCATTCGGTCACAGCCAGTGGGAATATGAGATAAATGTGAAACCCTGCAAAATTAATCCAACGGTGTTGATTAATTGGGAATATGATCGAAGGGCTACTATTTCACTTCATAGTTAATTGATCAGTTACAATTCAGTTAGCAGATCTTAATCATAGTCCTTGGACGTTTGGCGATTCAGTTGCTGATCCATTTTCTTGGAGATTCAAGGTGTAACTGAATAGGTGGTGTGGGATAAAATGGAAATGAAATAACTATGGTAGTTTGGCTATTCAAACTAGAAAAATGAGTTGAACTATAAGAAAGGTAAACTTATAGTATGCATAGTGTGAGATAAAACTCAGATATGCTTAAAATACAGAAGCAAGAGAAGAATTGCAGAACAATTTGAAGCAAAGAAGAACTACAGAACAGATAGAAGCAGAGAAGAATTGCAGAATAGATAAAAAAAGAGAAAATTGCAGAATAGAGAAGAAGTGGTAAGAATTGAAACACCTGTATTGTTGGTTATTCAATCATTTATTTATAATCAGGGAGGTTGGGTGGTGCTAAGGAGGACTAGATTCCTCTACTATTCAAGTTGGTGCTTGAATACTGAAAGTTGGATCTTTCATCTGGTTGTGGCTAGAAAAACAGGGTGGCAGGGTGGTGCTTGGGAAAACACAAAGTTTTCTGTATACAAGTTGGTTCTTGTATAAGTGGAAGTAGGTGCTTCCATATAGTTGGTGCTGGAACACTCAGGGAGTTGGTGCTTCCTTCTAGTGGGTGCTAGAGAAACCAAAGAGTTGTTGCTCTCAACAAGTTGGAGCTTGTAAAACAGAGGTAGTAGCCTCACTTTGAGTTGGTGCTCAAACATAAATGATGTACAGAGCTTAAAATACTTCCTATCATTCGAAGAAGAAGAGGTTTTCTCCCTTTATGGGTTTCCTCGTGAAAATCTGTCTCTGTGTATATATTATGTGTGACTGATGTTCATTACTGATGTTGTTCATATGTTGTATAATATTGATGGTCACTTGGAAGATACTAAAAGTTGTCTGAATAGTCATAAAAATTTTAAGTACAGTAACAACTAATTCACCCCCCCTCTCAGTTGTCTTAGTATTTTCTACAGAATTTCATGTATATATATTGCATGTATGTTCTATGTGGCTTCTGAATGAATAGGTGTATGAGTAGAGTGTTTACATCTATCGATTCATAGAACTAATGAGAGTTTATCAATGAATGGAACATCATGGATCTACAGACATTCAGTGCTTTCAATGAGGTTTAATTGAAGCATGTAATAAGGAACAATAAGTTGAATGCTTTGTTGAAGCAACTCTATGGAATAGAGCAATTGAGTTTCAGTTGCAGTATGGATACCAGAATTGGTACTTGAAAGTGAAGCACTAGGTGGCTAATGGGATTCCAATAGCTAAAGATTGGAGATTTTGAAGAATTTTTGAATTATATATGTATAAACAAGTTGCACTGAGGACAATTCAAAAATAATGGGAGGGGATTGTAATATCCCCCAGTAGAGCCCCAGTTGCAATTATGAATTGTAAACATTTTTTTAGAATCATGAGTTGAGTTATAATAATCTAGGAGGATTATGTGATGATTAGGCCATAATCCTAGGATTCTAAGGCGAGGAGCGTATTTTGTATATGTAACTATGAAAAATCATTAATAAAAATATACACATTGTTGCGTGTAAATTGACCACAAAGAAAGAGTGATGGGGGACTAAGCTTCCACAAGGCTAGGAAAGGGAGGGAGATAAGTGTTTAGGCCTAGGGATAAGCTAGGGGGATTACCTCTAAAGGAATAATATTTTAATATTAATTCTTGAAGGCTAAGGTGGAGACGTTGAGTGTTGTCCTAGTTTCCTGGAAAGGGAACATATGCTAAGTGGAGTGCATTTAGCTCAAGGGAGACAGGTGTCGACCTAGGCTCATGCAGTTAAAACCCAAGGGTCAAACCATGGAAGGGGTTCACTCCCCATTCTTGAATCCTCCACCTAAACTCGTTGTACTGGGACATCGACCTCTGGTTACCTACGGACGGTACGCACCATTGAAAAAACTGCTCACAGGAAGGGGGTTCGCTTGTCATTCCTAATTCATCATATGGCCTCTGCATCTTCCCTTTGCATTAACCTCACACATATGAGAAAATTGTTGGGAAGGGAAAAGTCGATATGTGTTTCCTGTGAACCCAACCTATCTGCTCTTGCAGAGTTGAGTCCGTACCTGAATCATTTTTGGGTTGCTACCATTTGTTGCCTGAGCTGTTTTGTGTCGTAATGTTTGGCCATTGCCATTTTTGGGTCCATAACTGATTCTTGTTGTTTTTTTCACCCAGATGTTAGTTGAATGTTGTTGTAGTATTTATTAGCAGTTGAATTGAATAAGTAGGTTGTCAGAACTATGAGCAACTCTCCCAGGTGAGAGAGTTTGCTGGGAAGTGAGTTCTTCTAGAAGGGAGTCACGTAGTAGCTACAGTACTCTGAGACTTCTGGTCTAGCCTATTGTTGAAGTCCAAGTTAAGGGAGGTGTACTAGATGATGGACTTGTATTAGGGAAGGTGTACCCTCCTAGGGTGGAGCAGGCATGTGGGAAATGAGGTTCTATGGGTTGTGGGCGTAATTTTCTCCTAGGATAAATGATCCTTCTTGTTGTTTGTGAAAATTCCTTGTTGTCCTTTTCGAATCCTAGAGTTCCCTTGCCCGATGGAGCTTAGTCCCAACTCAAGGGTGACCTATTATTGACCGTGATGAGCAACGTGGTATATGGATGGGAGGTTCGTGGAAGGTCTGCATGTAGTTGGTGGATTAACTCCAGTTAAAAGATATGTATCATTTATGTGCTTAATTTGTGCATTTTATGCATGTTTGGGTTACTTGAAATGTATCATGTGTTCCATTGCATGTGGAAATCTCAATTGCATCTGTACGGTAGCAATAATTTTGTGTTAAGTGTTTTAATTAGATTAAAATGCATGTTATATATATGTATGTATGTATGTATGTATGTATTTCCTCATGGTAGCATTACTCAGCCTGTTGGACGGCTAGAGTGTTTGGGTAGAATTATCAGAGCTAGGTTAAGGGTGCTCTTGTAGAATTGCCCATCCTGTTGGTGGTCGGGGATGTTACAAATTGGTATCAGAGCTAAGTGAAGTGTCTGAGTAGTGGAATTGGCCGACCTGTTGGTGGCTAGGGATGTTACACATTCTTGTATAATCATCAACTAATAACATAAAGTATTTCTCACCTTTTAAACCCTTTGTTGTACTTGGTCCAACTAGATTAGTGTGGAAAATTTTCAGTTGTCTTGTCATTGAATATTCCTTTGATTTGAACCTGGTCTTTGTTTTCTTTCCTTGTTGGCAATGCTTGCATAAAGTGTTGGTTGGTTTTGTAATCTGGTGCATTTATCTAACTGCTTCTCTTTTGCTGACTTTGACAAGGTTATCAAAATGTATGTGACCCATTCTTTTGTGCCATAGCCAACTTTAATATTCCTTTCCTAGACAACACTTTTCATTTTCAATTTCACTTAACACATATATTTTGCTTGAAGTTCTTGAAGCTGTAGAAATCAATTTTCCTGAACCTTCTTTTCTTATCTTGCATTTTTGTGAATTGAAAGTAACTTTATGACCTTGGTCACACATTTGAATCACACTTAGAATATTATGTTTCATATATTCTACTAGTAGAACATTTTATGTCTTTGCATTCTTGTTCCCAATTCTGACTCTGTCTTTTCCAATGATTTTAGATGAATCATTATTTCCGAAGGAGACTGATCCATATATTTCCTTTCTTAATGTAAGAAACATGTCTCTATCACCTGTCATGTGTTTTGAACCACCACTGCCAACATACCAACCATTTTTATTCTTCTTAGCTTGTAGACCAAGTGTGCATTCTTCATTTCTATATTGATTATACTTTCTTATCCATGTCCTTTTCTGAGGTTCATGTATGTGACCGTTGTTATTCTGTTGCGGTTCTCTAGGAGGGACTATCATTCTGCAATCTTTGGCTATGTGTCCAAAGTTGTTACATTTGTAACATTCCACTTCAGTGCTCAAAAATTAAAACTTGTTGTAACTTCTTCTCTGTGTTTCACTAGGCCTTCTTAGATAACCCTTTTCTGTATGACTTTCAAAGTTGTTTATGTTCCTTTTTTTTTCTCTTCAATTCATAGCTTTATGTCCAAAATTATTACATGCATAACATAAACCAAAAAATATAGTTTTATACCTGGGAGTTGAAGATATTCTAAAAGGCGGTGATCTTATGAATCCTTCTTCTTCTTGAGGCCTATCTATCTGTCGTTGATTCTGAAATATGAATCTTCTATGTGGAGGAGTGTCTCTGTAATGTTCCTTGTATATCTTCCTATCCCCTTTGATTGTTTTTGCATAGATTTTTGGATATGTTTCTTGCTCTGTTCTTTTGGAGCTTGATCCCTTTTCTATCTGATTGTATCCAAGTCCAGACTTGTCAAGATGATATTTTTGACTGTTGATAATGTCATCCAAAAATTTTGAGCTATTCTGCATATTTTTCTTTTGAATATCCTTTCTTAATGTGACAATATATGCTTCCAAATTTCCAATGATCCTGTCCTTTTCTTCTAGTTGTTCTTTGCTCGTGCTTCTTCAATTATTTTATCTTGTTCTATTTGAACCTTCAAATTTGTGATCATTTGTTCTAGTTATTGAGTGTATTCTTTAGTCTAATTCCACTTGTAGTTTCTTGTTTTTCTTCTTTTCTCATCTAATAACTTGTAGGGCACACATCAATTCTTCTCTGTAGTAAACTTTTGTCTCTTCAATTTCTTCTTCGACTTCTTCATATTATTCTTCGGATTATTCATATTCTTCTTCAGAGTCTTCTTTATTAGAGTCTTCTACTGCCATGAATAGAACTCTTCTGGCCTCACTATCACTGAATTCATCTTCATCTGATGGTGAGATGTCTTCTTTGGTGCATAAGACTTTTTTGAAAACTTTCTTTGTAGTTCTTTTGCCTTCATATATTTGTTTGCCTTTTGCATAACCTTCATCATTTATCTTTTTCTTATGAGGATATATTTAAGAAAATGACCAATACCATCACAATTAAAACAAATTAAAGGAAGCTTACCTCCATACCTATCGTCGATTCCCTTGTTCAGTCTTTTGACGAAGTTGGACACTTCTTCATCATCTTTCGAGACATCATTGTTTTTGCTATGTTCTTCTTGTTTCTTTTCCTTTTGATTTTATCTTTTGGATGTTTTGAAAGATGCTCCTTTTACATATGGATTTTCTTCTCCAATTCTCATTTCATATGTTGTGAATATCCCATGCAATTCATCCATGCTTATTGCTTTTAGATATGGTCTTTCTTCTAGTGTTGATATCTTAGAGTCAAATCTCATAGGAAGAGATCTTAGTACCTTTTGAACAATTACATATTCTTCGATTTCTTCTCCAAATCCTATGATTATATTCACCGTTTCATCGAATCGTAAGAATTATGATGCAATATTCTCATCTTCCTTCTCTTTAGTTGTTCGAACTGACCTCTGTAATTTTGAATCTTTTCTACTTTCACTTTTGAATCTCCTTCATAAATATTTCGAAGCTTGTCCCAAATATCTTTAGCAGATTTACAATGTGAAACTTTGGTGAATATCGTTTCACTGAGACCATTGAGAAGTGCATTTGTGGCTTTGGAATTATTCTGACTGATTTTCACTTTTCTGTCATTTGTTGGTGGAACTGTTGGTGCTATGTATCGATCTACAATTGATTTCCAAATTTCAAATCCCTGTGCCTGTATATATGTCTTCATCCTTATGCTCCAAAAACCATACTTTTGTCCATCAAACTGTGGTATTCCATTTTTATACAAGTTGTTTCTCTCCATGATCTATCTTTCAGTGGTTAAACTGATTTCTTAAGGAACCTTCTCTGATACCAATTGTTGGATTACTGAGAGGGGGGTGAATCAATAATAGATCAATTATAATCCTTTTTAAACCAAATAATCCAAGTGTTATATCAATGTATAATTATCATCCAATAATGAGCAATTAACAAATGAAAAATCATACACATACATGATACACCAATGTTTTACGTGGAAACCCAAAGCGGGAGAAAGACATAGAATGATTTTTCTTATATGTCTTGAAGAATTACATTCATTGGAAGCACCAACTTCCTTTGTTTTCCACATGCAACTGGATGGAGGCTTCAACCCCCTATTTTCTCAAGATACAACTTGATGGAATATCCAACTCCCCAATTCTCTGGCTACAACCAGAAGAAGGTTACAACCCCTATGTTCTTTGACTACAACCACCTATCCTTGCCCCATCCAACCGCCCTGATGTAGAAGTAGAATGATGGGAACACTTCCACACTATCACTGTAAGATATATCATTGTAAAAATATAAAAATAAACCTCAACCATGCATCAACCATTCATCAACTTGTACCTCAACCCGTGATCAACATGTACCATAAATAAGTGCATCAACCATGCACCAACTTGTACAAAATAACCTATAATAAGCCTATACCATAAAAAAGTGAAACCAACCATGTACTAAGTATGTACCAATCATGTGTCATCTAATCATCAACTATGAATCATAAATATGTACCAATATCATCAACTATACACCTCATGTATGTGCCAACTCATCAACTACTTGTCTCAACCATGTAGTCAACTTGTACCTCAACCAAAATCCCTCATCAATTTCATCCTCCAAATATGATTTGTAACTCTGTAATAGACCTGGTGTATATTATCACATACTTGCAAACCTTCCTTAAATTTAACAACAAGAGACTCGATTTTTTATCAAACTTTTCTTTAGTCTCACATAGCTAGTTTTGGATTAGTCAACAACCCTAACTTGAAATAATCATAACCATGCACCTATAATTAATAAAGATCTGAAAATTATACACAATTTTCTTCAGTATGTTTTATGCAATTCCTCCAGGTTTCACTACTTGGAGCCTCTCAAAAAAGGAGTTATAGAAAAAATGGCATATCTTGCTGAATTTTGGCTTATTCTAGAGAGAAACCTTTTAGAGTGTCCCCCCACACAAAATGTTTGTTGAATGGATATGGAAATGTTACAAAGAATACTACAAACTATAATATAACAAAAAAAATTAGTATTACTGAATTTGGATTTGTTATGAAGAATTTTTTATGTTTTTACCCGAAACACTTGTTTTAGACTAGTTTCAGGACTAGCCACAAACCCTATTTTCCACGGAGTGTAACTCCAAAAATAAAATGACCCAGAAGTTGATTTTTTTATCAAATATACCTGCATATGTTTCCTCAATGTAATATCAATTTCATGATCTGAATAATTCTAGAAATTTTTTTATTATGAAAATGGTGAGATGACTTGTAAATAACATACCTTATAAAGCATGATCAAAACAATTTATCCTCACTTGAATTCTGACCTTATTTTCTTCATCTTCCCTCTGCAATTCAACTTAGATATCCATTGGTTACTTTAGACACCTATATATATTCAATATTCTCAAGTGTGATCTAAAATGAGAGATCCTTGCCTCTTATTTATACTCTCCAAGTAGCTTCCTTAAAAACATCTTCTAGGTCACTTTGACCACTTTCCTTATTTTAATGTTAACCCACTTCTAATTTCTCCATTACATTTATTATTTAAATAATTTATTTTGTATTAAATTTGAAATATAGTACACTCATCACTTCACATTATTATTTATCTTCTAAAATCTCTTAAACCACTTTGACTACTTTGACCTTTTGGGGCTTCTAGATGACATATGAGGGTCCTCCAACTTCGTAAGGCCATAACTCTCAAACTATGAGGAATTATGTGACATTCCACATACCACCAGAATGGAATTACATGTACTATCCATATAGAATATTATTTCCTGAAAATATATCAAAACCCATACCATTATCCATCAAACAAACCTGGGTCCATTACCTAAGCCTGGGTTCTCAAACTTCTCATGGCTAAAAAATATCTAACCGTGAGGAGTTATGTGATGTTCCACATACCACCAGAAATGATATGAAAAGAAATATCAATATAGTATAGTTTCAATGACAAATTGACTGATCTTCATCTCATTATTCCATAAATAAGAATGGGTTCTCTAACCATACTTATAGGATAATTCAATCCGCAAAGTGTCTTCCCGTGAGGGATTTCATCATAAGGGGACCACTTTGGAGTTCATCCATTTGTAATTATTATCAACCATGACAAGACAATAATGAGTCATCCTTACATAAAACAAACTTGGGTCGATTACCCAAGACTTTTGTGCTACCAATATTTCTTCAAGGGTTTACATCAATGACAACCAACCATAATCATAAAAAAGAACATGAAAAAAAAAATGAAATTAATGCAATTCTACTACAAATCCTATTGGACATACAAATGAAGTCGCAACATGTACCAACAACTAGTAATGTGGACACAAATCATTGTAAGAAAACCGAAAATCCACCTGAGATACAAAAGCATGGTCTTGAAAGTGGCCACACAAGGGGGAGAAAATCAAAGAACTCCCAACATGGAGCCAATATACATTCAACGGAATAATTCTCTAGTGAGGAAACTGACAATTCCAAGGAATTTTCTAGTAGTGAGACTAGTTCAAATTCCCAGAGGAGAAGAAAGAAGAGTAAACATTGGAACAACCATGACCCTGAAGAGTTTAAGAAATAAAAACCACCCACCTTCGATGGAGAAATTAAAAAGGGGTAAGAATCAATAGTTTGGCTACTTGGCTTGAAGAATTACTTCAAGGTCCATAACTACTCTGAAAACATAAAGGCCCAAATATCCATTTTTATCTTGAATCAAAAGGCCTCCATTTGGTGGGAGGACCTTAGGAATGTGAAATGAATCTATAAGAAGGACTTGTCATGGAAACAATTTGAGAAATAATATAAGAAGAAGTATATGTCTGAAAAATACATTGATGGGAAGACCAAGGAGTTATATGAACTCAAGCTAGGAAAACTCACAATAGATAAATATATCAAAAACTTTCTAGAGCTGATGAGGTATGTGCCCTACATAAAGGATGAAAAGTTAAATATGCAACGATTTATTAATGGACTACCTTGGTCCTTCTAGGACAGAATTGAATTTCGTGAACCAAAGAATTTAGAAGAAATTATCTGGAAGGAAAGGTATTGTTATGAGGAATTCAAAAATAAGGCAAAACCTCATAAGGAATGGAAGAAGAAAAGTAATTTGGGATTCAATAACAAGGGGTTTAAATCCTCAAGATTTAAGAATCATGGGAAAATATCTAAGATGAGACTTCCTACTAAAAGTTTATATCAATGGAATTTTCCATCTTAGAGTGGTAATAAACCCTTTAGATCATCCACAGGTAAGACTGATAATATAAAGAGATAACCCTTGAAATTTTTGGTTTGGGGAGAAGAACATTTGTTGAAGAACTCTAAGATGGAAAATTATGTTGATATATTAAAAAAGGAGGGTCTACAACATCTAGGAGGATACCATAGTCAATGATGTGGCTGGGAGAATGCCACAAATTTATGCAGCCTTGGATAATAGAAAAGTTGACCACCAAGATTGAATGGTGGAGATGGAAGGTATGATTTCCGACCATCTAGTTTCCATTTTAATTGAACCTGGTTCTAATATGAGTTATGTTTCCCCTAAAACTATTGAGAAATGTAAATTGCAGCAAGTAAAATATGATAAATCATGGTTGGTACAACTTGCCACTGGAACAAAAAGAAAGGTGACAAAGGTCATACTAACATGCCAATTCATTATGAATGGATTACCCACACGAGTAACCCTAAGCATGCACCCTTTAGGATCTTATGACATGTTGATTTGCATGGACTTGTTGATGCCAATAAAACCAAGTTGGATTGTTACAATAAAAGTTTGGAGTGTGAATATGAAGAAGGGAGAAAAATAACCCTACAAGGAATTCAAAATCCCATCTCAGTGAGACAAATATCATCCCTTCAAGTAAAGAAGTATTTCATAAAAGGATGTACTTTGTATGAAATACAAGTGTTGAACTCTTTTGAGGAAAATAAACCACGCCTAGAGGGCCATCTTATATTAAGAGAATATAAAGATATGTTTCCATAAGATGTATCAGGTCTACCTCCAAGAAGAGATATTGAATTTTCAAAAGAAATTGTATCAGGAGCAGTGATCATGTTTAGATCACCCTATAGAATGAGTACATCGGAGCTATTTGAGTCAAACTACAACTAAAGGAGATGTTGGAAAAATGTTACATTTGGCCTATTGTGTCTCCTTGGGGAATATCATCTTTCTTTGTGAACAAGAAGGATGGCACACTCAGTCTGTGAATAGACTATAGACAACTCAATAACATGACCATTAAGAATAAGTATCCCTTTCCAAGGATCGATGACTTGTTTGACCAATTAATGGGTGCTACAATTTTCTCCAATATTGACTTGAGGTCTAGATACCATCAAGCCTGAATTAAGGATGAAGACATCCACAAAACAACCATTAGGACAAGATGTGGGCACTATGAATTTGTGGTGGTGTCATTGTTGATACTGAGAGGGGGGTGAATTAGTATCAAGTAATATTTAGAAACTTTTTCAACTTATACTTAAACCATTAAATTATATCCAATGAGCAATGAACAATAGTATAAGAGTTACACCAATAGACCATGCACAATATATGATAAATAATCAATAATTATTGTTCAAGGGAAGTGATGACTTCCAAAGGTAGCTATAGCTTCCAAATATAAAGGGAGGGATAAACCTCCATGAGGAAGATACAATCCTCCAATATCAATAGAGGGTTGACCTCTCCATCCTTGACCCTTCCTTCCACCCAGGAATATATGAGAGATAATAAAACTTTACATTTAATCATCACCATCAACCAACCATCACATAGAACCTAATAATGCTTCCTAAGACTTCTTCAATGTTTGAAATTCTTCAATTCTTGGAATACTCTGATCATGTAGATAATATTACTCAATGTATTCTCTAAAACTCCTCCAAGTTTCACTCTTGAATCCTCCCCAAAAATAAGTTATAGAGAGAATGGTAGACCTTATTCAATTATGGTTTATTCAGGAGAGAGAACTTGTACAAAATTCCCCATGCTCAATATTTAACATCAGATTCAAAAACTCACTTACAAAAACCTACACCCCATACTCTTTATAATGAAATTTGTCTCACTTCATTTGGATTCTCTATGAATAAGTTATGACTATTTTTCCCGGAACACTTGTTTATTGACTAGCTTCAGGACTAGTCAAAAACCCTATCTTCCACAGAGTGTATCTCCAAAGTTATAGCGAATATAGAGATGAATTTTTTACCACAGGTACCTTTATATGTCTTCCAGGGATGATTTTAGGGGCTAAATTTCGCTCATGGTCTAATTTTCCATGGTTTTTCTTAAAATAAGATTTGCTATTTTAAAAATGATTCGCCCAAATTCTATAGGATAAAATTATTTTACCTTAAAAATAGCCAAAATTTTATAAAACCTATATTAAATCCTCAGAAATTTGAATATTTTTACAAAAATATCGCCAAACATTTATAGTTCACATATGAATGATTAGTAAGATTTTCCAAGGTTTCTACATTTTAAAATAAATTTCCATCATTAAAATCATACATGATGTCTTCTCAATGTAATATTAATTTCACCATCTGAAGCGTTCTAGAAAAAGAGTTATAGAGAAAATGGTAAGATGACCTATAAATAACATACCTTAGAAAACATCACCAAAAGACTTCATCCTCCCTTGAAATCTGTCCTTATTTACTTCTGATTTCCTCTGAAATTTGACTTGTATATAAAATGAATGTATAATGATATGTATTTATACCATTTATGTCACTTTATTTTAAAATTAGGGCTGACCTGGCACTTTCTTATTTTGTAATTCTTTTATTTAATTGTCTTCAGGGACAACCTATATTTCCTTCTTCAATTCACTTTGTCATCTTCAAAAATTCATTCTCCTCAACCATGAGGATCCACATGACATGCCACATACCACCAGAAACAACATGAGGTATACTATCCACCCATGGGTGTTGTATCTGCATGTGTATTGTCCTTCATGTCCAAATACCATATCAATCTTGCGGTCCAAAACCAATGACTAGGGTTGACATCAATGAGAACAACCAATCTTCCAACAATATCCCCCTTTTTCATTAATGGAAACGCTCATGTTCCCCCTATCATCATGATCCCAATTTCTCTCCCCCTTTGACATCAATGGAAAAGGGTAGGGATTGTCCCCCCGAGTTTAATGGAAAAAGGTAACTCTCTTCTTTGGGGTTGCTCCCCGTGAACATGTGGCACTCAATAATACTTTGTCCTTATTTTTGGTCTTTGGGACTTTTTCTTCCTTGGAATCCTTTGGTGTGTATTTCGTATTCTCTCTCTTCTTCATGTCTAGGATGTATATGGTGTTCGGTCTTCTTTTTGCAGTTGCAACCAATCTTCCTGAGTTATTTTCTCTGATTTTACATTTCCGAGAGTCAAACATAAGAGTGTATCATTGATAACATATTTTGCTGACATTGAGGAGATTATGCTTCATATATTCAACCAATAGGACTTTCCCTGCTTTTACATTTTCACTTCCAAGATTTACAGTTCTTTTTCCAAGTATTTTGATAGATGAGTCATCTCCAAATGCAACATTTCCACCCTTTTTCTTCAAGATGACAATTTTTCTTTGATCTCCGGTCATATGAGATGAGCACCCACTATCTATGAACCATTCATCTTCTTCTTTGCATTATTTAGCGACCAATGTTATTTGACAGTTTTCATTTTGTGGAATTTATTTCCTTTTCCATGTTTTAGTTGGTATACATACATTTGGAATACGATTATCTTCCTTCATCTCTCTCCAATCTTGTGCTTTGTGACCAATATTATTGCACTTGTAACATACAATATTTTGATCCATTAATGGGTTACATGGATTACAATTTTTTTTGACAGGCCTACGAACATTTCCATGTTTACTATTTTCAACATTCATGTAGCTTGCATAGTTATGCCTTTCATTGATTCTAGAATTGATTGCCTTATGTCCAAAATTTCCACAAGTATAAAAATGTCCAAGAAATAAATTTTGATACCTGGGAGTAAGTGATCTTCTTTGTGGTGTGGTCCATATGGGTTCACAATGTATTCCTCTGTAGTTTCCTTCATAATGATTTCTTTCATACATGATGGGAGAGGATCTTCTTGATGTCTCATTCCTTCTGAATTCTAGTCTTCTATCTTGTTGTTCAACTTGTTCTGGATTGTTGGGTTCATCATTTTTATATTCCTTCTCTTGTTTTGTTGTCTTCAAACTGTCATTATATCCTAGTTGTGTCTTGTCATTTAGATATCTTTGAATGCTAAGGATCTCATCTATATTTTCAGTTTTTTTTTCAAACTTCTTCAACTTTTCTATTGTCAATAGTAGTTCCCCTTTTGTGTGATCCAATTCTTCTTTCAATTTCTCATAATTTTCTAATTGTTCCTTCAAGCTATCAATGGTATTTTCAAGCTTATAATTCTCTTCTTCAAAACCACTCAATTCCCCTTCTAGTATTATGTTTGTGTTTCTAAGCTTGCTATTTTCAGTTTCAACATGCTTCAACTTTTCAAGATTCTCATCTTCTTCTTCACTCTTTGCATTGTCTTTGTATCCCTAAAAGGAATCAAGGTTGGTTTCTTCATCTGAATATTCTTCAGAAATTATTTATTCTTCTTTAGAATTCTTGTGATCATCATCCTGGGTTTCTTGGGTTATGAAGAGGACTTCTCCTCCATCATTATCTTCTTCATTACTCTCATATGAGGAGATGTCATCATCTTTGGAGTAGAAGCTCTTTTTATTGTTGAGACTTCTCTTTTTATAATAGAAGTTTTCTACAATATCTCACGTTCTACCATAGTTAAATCATTTGAGAGGATACTTACCTTTGTATCTTCCACTTCCCTTATGGAACCTTCTTACGAAATTTGTTATTTCTTCATCAAGGTCGTTATCCTTGTATTTTGTCTTCTTTATGGATTTAAAGGGTGCTTCATTATTTGGCTGGTCAGTTTCTGTAACTTTTCTCATTTCATATTCTATAAGAGACCCATGTAATTCATCCATTGTCATTTTGGTCAAGTCCCTAGTTTCATTTCTCGTCAACCATGAGGATCCACATGACATTCCACATACCACCAGAAACAACATGATGTATACTATCCATAAATGGGTGTTGTATCTTCATGTGCATTGTCCTTCATGTCTAGATACCATATCAATCTTGCGGTCCAAAACTAGTGACTAGGGTTGACAACAATGACAACAACGAATCTTCCAACAGTTGTTTGGGCTTAGCAATGCACCAACCACTTTTATGTTCTTAATGAATAATGTATTCAGTAATTTATTGGACATATTTGTGTTGGTTTTCATTGATTATATCCTAATATATTCTAATATTAGGGATGAAATATACCCCAAATTTCACTAAAAAAAATAAAATGATGAGGGAACTTAAGTCTATAAATACAAAAAAACATCAAAAACAGTTCGCGAAACAGAATATAATCCGTTATATATCTTATTCCACTATAATTATTATTCCTAAAGGTTAAAAACAATTTAAATTCAATCTATCTCTTACTTTTATATTCCATCGTAGTGTCGTCATTATATTAGAATTCATACACTTACCCTTATTGAAGAATTTGTGAACATGATTATCATAGTCCTTAGAATAAGCACTAGAGTTATGTTAATACATTATAAAAATAGTGTCATAAACTATATTATGAAATATGTAAGCAAACTAAATGATGGAAACAAGATTAAAATGTTTTTCAGACATACTATTGAAGTAGGAGCATACTAACCAAGTTACATACTATGTGCTACGGTTTATAATACCCACAACCTCATACTATTTTACCACAGCACAACGAATTATGTTTTAAATAGAGAAAAGAAATGATGTGCATACAACATTAAGTTTTGTAACCCTATGCATATGATAACACGGTTTTCTTGATCAAAGGTTAACATAACACAACAATTAATGGGTTCGTAATTCATATTTGAGGTGGATGACAGGTTTGGTCTGGACCTAGGCCAACCTAGTCTATAGGAATTTGCATTCTAACCAGCCCATTAATGGTTATAGGTATATCCAGTACCCTCCAAAACTGGCACTACAGGGGAATTCCCAATGTAGGCTTGCCACTTCCTTCGATTTCACATGGCAGAGGTATTGGGCATACCAATCTCTCATACTCCCGCTAGTGATGGCTCCGAGGTCTCATTCATTCTTCGTAGTTGCCTTTTGGTCTTGTAAAATATTTCCCTCTACACTGTAAGTGACTCATGATTTTTTTGGAAATTCTTTGGCTCTAGTGAGGGATGGAAAGAACAACACATTCCAAGAATTCTCCATGTGCACGGGTGAGTAATTGCTCTATTGTTTATGTTCTTCGTGCAATGTATGTTTACAAAGTTTCCTTCTCTAGTTTGTGTAATGTATTTTTACAAAAATGCCTTCCCTGTCTGTGCAATGTATACTCTGGGTAATGTATGTTTATAAAGCTACCTTCTCTCGTCTATTCAATCTATAATCTCTTTTTAATGTATAATCTCTTTGGTTGTTGAGTCACATTTCTCGTACTCTGATTTATTTGGTCTGTAGGTAACAACCACACGATACTGCAACCTTGGATGGACTTGTCTTGGATTCCAAAGTGATAATTATGTTTCATGTATGTTAGGTAAACCCCTTTAAATTTTAACATTTGGGTTTAGTGGTTGTTATTATGTTTTCTCTTGTGTTGGAGTTTTGTCTTTAAGCATGTATATTTGGTTCCTCCTCTGCCAAACCATGATCATTATGGTTATAAGATAAACTCTCTACAATTTTCTCATGCAGGTTTTGAGTTTGTACATAGTGGTTATAATTTGTAACCTTTGTCTTGGAAGTACTATGTAAGGAATTAACCGTCGGTTTGGGACCTATACAGGTAGAGACTAGATGAAAATCATTTCCGAAAGGCTATGATATTAACTATTATATTTTAACACCTTTTTATAGCCTTCACAACATCATACACTTAGTGAATATGTTTCAGACTTCAATTATTTAACTATGTAGTTTAATTTCTTAATTTCACTCTGTATTTTATACAGAAAGGTTAAAAACCTTATTCATCGAAGAATGAAAACAACGCTTCTGGTATGAAGTCAGTGGTTAAGGAGTATTCTTTCTGATAAGGAAAACATTCTCTATCTCTATTAAAACACCAACGACTATTCAACCCTGCCCTTTTAAAGTTAGCTCAACTTTTATAGTTCAATATGTCTATATTTTTGAGAGAAAATGCCTTTGACCACTCTACTAAAAAAAAAATAAGTCATACACCCATATTTCCTTATTCGTTCCTCTATGGTGCTTCATGATTTAAATTTCTTTCTATTGTTATTACCCATATATATGTATATATATCTAGATCGCATTCTGTAAATCTTTGTCCTTACTTCATACTTTAATGGTTCCTTTACTGTAAGTAGTATTTTGCATGTGTATAAAGGTAGCTATGTTTTAATATGTCAGTTCTCCATAGTATTATTTGGCCCTCTGTAGGAAGTTTGGGTATTTTCTTTGAATAATTGTTGGTTATTATAACCCTACTCTTGATTATCGTCGGTGCTCCTTTTGTATATCTTCTCTCTGTATATTATAAACTACAAGATATCAAATCCATCGAACTTAATTAGAATTTTTTTTAATTTTTATTACTTGTGCGGGTAATAATTTCATATATATATAAATTGATGATGGTTACCTTGGTCTTGCGAGGGAACCCATCAGATGGATTACACACCAACTTCCCCTCCTATTTCATGGATCAACTACTTTGCAATGCAACGTTGACCCTCTGGTATTCAATCATGATCTCAGAGAAGTATTATTTGACTCTTTTATTTATCTAATTCTGTAATGTTTGTACAATAGTAAGATACTAATAATATTTCATTACTCCTTTACAAGTTGGGAGAAAAGATCATGCACTTGGTAAAGAAGATTGGCATATCCACAAAGGGTATTTATTCCACTAGTCTATGCGCACTCGCACACAGTTCATGTAGTACTTTAAATCTCTATTTAGACTAACTAAGGAGTTGTTGGGTCTAAGGAAACTCAAACTGTAACATTTTTGGTCAACAACCTATTGATTGTAATAAGATGAAATATGGATTATATTCTACAATCCATTGTATCCTATATTTTTTTGTTTTATAATATATAAAAGAAAATATTTGGGTACTTTTCCTTGATACTCAGAATAATAGTAGAACAACAATACAATTTGTTTATACTTTTCTTTCTGAAGTATTTGATTATGCCCAGTAATGCACAACAATAAAAAATATAGATTCCTAATGGTCCGTATGCACATATACATAGATCTCCTATATATATATACACACACACACACACACACACACACACACACACACACACACACACACACACTAAACATTTATACTTCATATAAACACCACTACAGGTATTCTTACACAGTGGTAAGCCACAATTTCACATGGTTATACAATCCACTTCAAACAGATTTTACTTACATGTATACAATTTAAAACATATTAACAATCATATAATATCCCTAATATAATATCAACATTAAAAGTACATAGCTGAGATACATCTCTAAATATTGATGTTGGAAAACAAATGGAACAACCACGTTCCACCCAACTGTAGAAACAAAACAACCACAATCACTTGTCTTGATCACCCCCTAGCCTGACCATGACTCCATAAGGGACAACTGAGTCATCCTCCTTAGTTATTGTCACATTCAACACATTAGAGATTGATTTTCCTCACACCATATGTGCTCATAACAACATAATAGTTCTAAACACCCAACAAACTAAGAAACGTCTTGCCTCCCACATATGTTGTATTTATCTTGTGCCTAGGTCTTTCCATTCCTTTCGCTCCTTGGGAAATTTTCATATTTACAAATCCATGATTTTTAAAGGCTCGCAGTGGCCAAATTCAACTTTCGTCCCTTGTAAAAATAATCTCTAAGCTAAATCAAATGTGTTCCCCACTCATTGAGTCATAGTCAACTATTTTTAACCTAGTTGTTCCATTTGTCTTCCACCATTTAATTTATTAAAAGGTTTGTCTCATACATGTGTCCAATAAAAGAGGAAATTTGGGAAAGTCAAATCTTTTCTCAACAGTCGTAAAATAATAATTACATAATCCAAAATTCTAAATTCATATTTTCCATAAATGGAACTTTATTTTTAAATTTGGATTTTTCATAAATTGAAATTTATTTCTAGATTCAACTTGCAATTTAATTTCTAATAATTAGAGGATATCACATCATCACCCCATTGAGTACAAAACTATCCTCAGTGTTCAATCATTTCATGGAAGAGTATTGGGTAAGATTTATGCATATCTTCTTCCAATTCCCAAGTGGCCTCCTCGGGACTAAATTGCTTCCATTGCACTTTTATTTGGGTGATGGATCTGTTTCGATTTATTATTTCTTTCTATCCAAAATTCACATAGGTTCCTCTTGGAACTTGCCTTATAGTTCCACCTGCACCATGTTCTAGTCAATGATGTGAGTAGGATCATGAATATATCTTTTCAATAACAAAACATGAAAAACATTATGAACTTTTGAATTTGTAGGAAGTGCCAGTTGATATGCCATGGGTCTGATTCAAGTTAAAATATTGAAGGGGCCACAAAATATTGGCACCAACTTGGAACAACTTCCTAGCTTTAGAGAGCTTCTTCTTTCTTTGAATTTTAGATATACATGTTCCCCAATTTTGAATTCATGGTGTTGTCTTTTTAGATCTTCGTAGCTTTTCTATCGGTATTGTGCCTCTTTCAACTTCTATTGTACCCTTTTTACCATTCTTTCCATTTACTGTAGCATTTATAGTCCCACCATAATCCTGTTAACTGGATTATCCCAACTGATTTGGGTTGTGCATCTCCTTCCGTATAATACTTCGAAGGGACTCATCTTAGTTGATTCATGATAACCATTATTGTAAGTGAACTCAACTAAGTGTAGATATTCTTCCCACTTAGTTGGTTTTGTTCTTACGTACATTCACAACATGTCTTAGATAATTATGTTTGTTTGTTCTATTTGACCATCCATTTGTGGATGGTGACATGTGCTGAAATTTAAATTAGTATCCAAACCCGCAAACAATTCTTTCCAAAAATTAGATGTAAATTGGACATCTCTATCTAAAATCACCATCTTGGGAATTCAATGCAACCTAAAAATTTCTTTCATAAAAATTTCAGCGATATTGATTGCTTTTTAAATAGATTTCACGAGTATAAAATGTGCATATTTACTTAGTTTATCAATCACTACCATAATTGATTCATTTTGTCTTTGAGTCTTAGGAAAACATGTGATGAAGTGCATCGAAATAATTTATGTAATATGCCTAGGTAGAACCCTAGTTGTGAATATGAATTGTAAACATGTTTGATAGGATAGTGGGCCGAGTTATTATAATCTAGTAGGCTAATGTGTGTACTAGGATGGAGAGCCTAGTGTTTAGGGCTAGTGGGCCTGATTTTGTATATGTAGTTATGCATATTATTAATAAACAACATCATTGTGTGTAGACCGACCATGAAGAAAGAGTTATGGGGGATTGAACTTCCACTAGGTTGCATAAGGGAGAGGGGGCTAAGTGTCTAGGAATAAGGGCTAAGCTAGAGGGATTACCTCTAAAGGAATAATATTATGTTATTATTTCCTAGAGGTTAAGGCTGGACATAACCTATGTTGTTCTAAGTTCCTGGGGAAAGGGAACGAGTGTTAAGTGGAGCTCATGCAACCTCAGGAATACATGTGTCAACCTCGCTGCATGCAATTTTTAGATGGGAAAGTTAGCTCATTGGGGGATCTCTCTCACCATTCTCATGATGGTATCCATTATCAAAAGTCTATCGTACTACCCACTAATTCATCCACTGACCCATCCTCTCCATCATCAACCTCTGAACAAGCACACACCTTGGGAACCTTTAGTCATACTTGAGTTATCCTTTCTATCTCATGTGAAGCCCGACACACCTATATTTTCCTGAGCCCGTGATGTGTCTTAACGATTGGATGTTGCTTCCAACGTAGTTATTTGAATGAGTGTGCCTTTCTTCCACCATTTTCTATATACCTAGCTTTGTTGTTTCCATCACCCTTACTTGAATTGACTTAGGAGCTAGAATGAAGAAGCAATTTTTCAGGCCTATGGGTTTGAAGAGGCAGGTTGCCAGGCCCATTCACTGAAGAAGCAGGTTGTCAAGCCTGTAAAAAAATCTTTCTAGGTGAGAGAGGTTTTTGGGGAAGTGATTTTTCCAGAGTGATCCCAATGACAACTATAATGCTCTAAGAATTCATGTTCAATATGTTGTTGAAGCTCTGGAAGGGAAGTGGGGCAGCTAAAGGACTGTTGAGTAGAGAAGGGGAACACTTCCTGTGGTGGGACAAGAATGTGAAGAATGAGAGTGTAATGTCCCCAAGGCCGAGCCCTATTGTAAATCATGTCTATGAAGTATAAAGCTTGCATTATGAATTGTAATTATGTTTTATAGGCTAGTGATCCAAGTTTATATAAGTTGGTGGGATTATATGTTATTAGACCGTAGAGCCTAAGTGTTAAGGCCAGGAGCCTACTTTTGTATATGTAATCAAGTAGAACATTAACAAAAAAATATAAACACCGCTACATGCAGACTGACCACAATGAATGAGTGATGGGGGACTAAGCTTCCACATAATGGGTAAGGGATTGGGGTTTGGAAGGTTGGAAAGAGAGGCTAAGTGTTGAGCCTAGGGCTAAGCCTAGAGGCTTAAGTCCTTGGGAATAACATTTTAATATTATTCCAAAAGCCATGTGAAATCTATGTTTTGTCCTAAGTTCCTGGGGAGGAGCGCATGCTGATGGAATGCATGTCGCTTCATGGGAGACATGTGTTGACCTAGGCGCATGTGATTTAACCTAGGAAATGAGCTGGGTTGGGGGTTCACTTTAAATGTCGTTGACTGTTGCATGGGAGTTGGGTGGGAATTCCTCCATCCATCACCTGAGTCGGGGAGTCCATTCTCCATCCTCTGTATGAACTCGTGGGTGTCCATGATCGACCTCTATTTCAGTGTTTGTTCTTGGGAATCCTTACGAGATCCAGTAAGTCTCTGCATGGGATCTTTGTACACCCTCACACATCCCTAAAAACGGAGCCGTGAGTCTATCCTTTATTGTTGGTTGGGGAAAATCGAATGTCCCATAATTCTTGAGCCTTGTTATGATGTAGCATCTGTCTGTTACCAGTTTTGGGAAGCTCATGTCTGTGTTTCTAGTGGAATTTTGTGGTCACACAGTGCTTGACTGCATCTGTCTTGCGGACCATTGTATATTCATGTGGAGCCTCATGGTTATCCTCACCATGTGGGAATTGAGTCGGAAGGGGTTGAAGAACTGAGTTTTAAGGCCCTTAGTTGAAGAGGCAGTCTGTCAAGCCTGTGATAAGCTATTTCCAGGTGAAGGAGTCTGCTGGGAAGTGGTATTCTCCCAGAGAGAGTCAAACACCAGCTACGGAGCTCTAAGACTTCCTAATTCGGCCTGTTGTCAAGACCCAGAGGGGGAGGTGAAGCACTGATAGACTGTGCTTGTGAAGGTGTATACTCTCGGGAGGAACAAGCATGTGGGGAATGAGAGTCCGTGAGTAGTGGGTGTAAGAAGGCATCCTAGGAAGAATCCTTCTAGTTATTCTATGCAGTTTTCCTATAAACTTAGACTAGAATAGGATTCCTTGCCTTGGGTGGAGCTTAGTCCTAGCTTGGGGGTGACCCACTGCTGAGAGTGATGAGCAACGTGGTCTAAGGCTGGGAGGTTCATCGAAGGCCTGCACATAGTTGGTGGAATTACCACGGTTTCAAAGATAAGTATCAGCTTATGCTCAATATTATGTTTTTCATGCCTGTGATGCTTATATGTATCATGTATTCTGTTGTGCATATGAATTATTGTTAATGCCAAGGATTATTTATGTTAGCATTAATCTTGTGCTTACTCTGAGTTAAATGTGTTTAATTTGATTTAAATGCATGATATTAATTAATTATGAGAATGATGTTGTTCCGCACAGTAGTGTTTGCTCGACCAGTGGGATGATGGCCGAGGGACGTTTCAGTTTGGTATCAGAGCCTAGTTTCAATGATGAGCCTGGATGGGCTGGATAAGTGGTGTTTGGGCCAAGGTTTTGAGAAGAAATTGTGTCTGGAGGACTAATTTTAGACCTCATAATGTTTTTGAGTGTCAATGGACTACTTGACCATGTTACAAAGATCAAGAGGTGTAGCGGTATTATAAAACTATAGCCAGTGTGGTATATGGCCGCAGAGAGAGAGAGAACTCCACACCAGAAGTGTTGGAGCAAGTAGATGAAGGTTCAGAAGGAGGGTACCAAGTCATTGGCCAGAAGTCCTTGAGAAGCAGAGTTGGACAGTTGTAATTCTTTGTGGAGAACTCGCGAAATCGTGAGGTCCGTAAGATGGCCAGAAGTTCCAAGGTGGTTAGTGGATGGAGAAACTCGCCACCCTAGGATCCAGAATAAACGTGGGTCATTGATCATGGTTGGTTGAACCGTTGGATCATTTCATGAATTCAGGGATCGTGAACTTGGAGCGCAGGCCAAATTCTTGGTCACTCCAACTCCTGAATCGTGAAAGAGATTAACAAGGGTAGAATCGGACGATGGAGCACTTCCAAGAAGAAGTGTCGAAATCCCATGAGCTGTCGGATCCAACCACCTAGTAAGGAAGTTAGGGCTGAAGATATTTGATATGTGTAAGCATAGGAGATATCTAGACCATTAGATCCAAATCATCGAGGATCGTTAGATCTCATATAATAACTCATGTATCGAAATTCAGGGATTGAAGTGACAAGAGATTTGGAGTCGTTGCATCGTGAACTCCCGGTTATAGAAAACCCGAAACCTGAAATACTGAAATGATCTACACCGTATATCATAGGAGAGGAACTTGAACATTGGATCAAGTAGATGAATAGACCGTAATTTCATAATTTTGGCAAACGAAAGTTCGAGATGTGTAGATGCACAAACTCCTGATGCCCGAAACTCCAAAACGAATAGTGAAAGTAGTGGTTCCCCCTAATATCATTGGGAGTGAGGTGGACCTTCTTAAGGACACCATGTGTCACTACCTTGGTGGGCGAAAACTATGTTGTGGGCCCAGAGGGTAAGGAAATCAAATTTTTTGAAGTCGAGAGTTGGAGAGGGAAGCAAGTGCGAGAACCTCCGGGACCAAAACCCCGAAGCTTGAAATCCCAAAGCCCCAAAATCATGAAACCTAAAGTTTTGTTTAGAGAGCCTTGTAGAACCTAGCAATTTAGCATTTGATCATGGCCCGTGGATGCTTGGGTTGGGGACTATGAAAATGGGGTCTATTTCCGGAAATTGTAGATCCAAACAGAGCTCAGAAAATTCATGGAATTGAAATGTTTACTTATTCGTGTTGGTTTATGAATGTTGTAGTTTTATTAAGGGTTTAAGGCCTGAAAACCTTCGATTGACTACACGTTGTGTATGTAGAGTTCAACGAGTGTCTATCAGCCATGAATCGACACCGAGTATAGAAATGGAAGAGGTGTTGATTGCCTCCAATTCAGAGAAGGAAAGAGAAGGAAGGGATGTCAACCTGGGAGACGAAATATCAAACTCTAATGGGCAAGGAAAAGAGATGGATAAGGAAGGACATATGATGAAAATCATTGAAAGATTGCAGAGAGATGCCCAAGCTCACCGAGCCGATAGCTAAAAACTCATGAGGGTCAGGGATCGGTAGGGTTAATTCAAATTAAATATGTTGAAGAACCTAGAAAGAATAGAAAGGAAATTGGAAAAGGAGAGTGACACAAGCAAAACAGGGAGTTGCAGGACCCCTGAGAGAAAAAGAAGATCGAGGAGTAGTAGCATACATTGTCCTCGCTCGCCAAAGCATTCCAATAAGGAAGCACACAGTAGTTCAATTCCATCCCCTACCAGAAAACACCAAATATCTGGAGTGGATGAATTGAAAGGGGAGATGAATAAGATTAAGCCTCCTACGTTTGATGGAGAACATAAGAAGGAGGAAGATGCCAAAACATGGTTGCTTTCCATGAGGAAATATTTCCAACTGCAGAATTATTCCTCTCATGCAGAAGGAAGAATTGCCATGTATTAACTAAAAGGAAAATCATCCATGTGGTGGGACCAACTTGTGTAGGTGCAGCACGTTAGAGAGAAAGATATCACATGGAAGGAATTCAAGAGGTATTTCAAGAGGAAATACCTGACTAAAAGATACTATGACAAAAATATGAAGGAGTTCTTCGAACTCAAGCTGGGAAACATGACCATTGATGAATACAAACAAAGGTTTTTGGAATTACTGAAGTATGTTCCATTCATCAAACATGAGGCTGTCAAGATTCAGAGGTATTTGCGTGGACTTGCACCTCCCATTGGTGACAAGATTCAGTATGATGATCCTAAGACTATGGAAGAAATAATAAGAAGAGAGAAATGCTTATATGAACAACAAAGAGAAAAGCCTACCTTTCGAAACGATTGGGTTGAACAGAAGAAGTTTAAGAAAGAACAGAGACAGAAGGGAAACAAACCCCCCTTTTTCAAAAATATTCCTCAAGGACATCCGTTGTTTAGAGAGCCGAGAATGGCTGAAGTGGGAGAACAAAGGTTGAGACAGATGCCCATTCAATTTTGGGGCTATAAAGAGAACCACAAGTATAGAGATTGTCCCCATAAAAATGGCAAAGCAAGAGCTATCCATAATGTTCAACAAGCTAAAACAGTGGAGGACATGGGCAGTAGAATGCCAAGGATCTATGCGGCCCTGGACAACAAGCAAGCTGAATTTCAGGTGCACATGATTGAAGTGGAAGGTATGATTAACAACCAACCATTTATTATTTTAATTTATTCAGGGGCTAGCCATAGTTATATAGACCCTAGAGTGGTGGAAAGTTTGCATTTATCAAGAAGCAAGAATGAAAAGTCTTGGTTAGTGTAGTTGGCTACAGGAACCAAGAGGAAAGTCATTGAGTTGCTTGAGTCCTATCCGGTGGACATGAAGGGATTGAGCATGAAGGCTGAATTGAATATTCTGCCTTTAGGCCCTTATGAATGTTTAATTGGGACGGATTTGTTGGACCAACACCATGCCCTCCTGGACTGACGTATCAAGGAATTTACATGCCTGGATGAGGAGGGGAATCAAAAAATAGTCTAAGGAATTCCCAGAGATGTGGTTGTTAGAGAAACCTCAGCAATGCAGTTGAAAATGTGCTACATGAAAGGTTGTCAATTTTTTGCAGCCCGTGTGGAGGAAGCATCCAGAGATGAAGTCTCAGATATTAGAGATCATGTGGTACTAACAGAGTTTGAAGACATATTTCATGAGGTACCTAGACTACCTCCGAAGAAAGATATCGATTTATCTGTAAATTTGATGCCTGGAGTAGCTCCAGTGTTGAAATCTCCTTATAGAATGAGTATGCCAGAGCTGAAAGAGTTGCAATTGTAGCTTGAAGAGATTCCAAAGAAGGGGTACATTCACCCAAGCATGTCACCTTGGGGTGCCCTGGTCCTGTTCGTGAAGAAGAAGGAAGAGACGTCGAGGTTGTGCATGGATTTCAGACAGTTGAACAAAGTAACTGTCAAGAACAAGTATCCTCTGCCGAGGATCGATGATCTTTTTGATCAGTTGAAAGGTGCGAAAATATTTTTGAAGATAGATCTCAGGTTGGGATATCACCAGGTAAGAATAAAGGATGAAGACATCAACAAGACCACCTTTAGAATAAGGTATGGTCATTACAAGTTCACAGTGGTGTTGTTTGGACTGTCAAAGGCACCCACTGTTTTTATGAGCTTGATGAATGGAGTATTTAGGGACTATCTAGACAAGTTTGTCATAGTCTTCCTAGATGACATTTTGGTCTATTCCAAGTCAGAGGAAGAGCATGAAAAACACCTGAGGATGGTGCTACAAGTCTTGAGAGAACACCAGTTGTATGCCAAGTTGAGCAAATGCTCATTTTATCAAAGGCAAATCCATTACTTGGGGCACATTATTTTAGAGGAAGGGATTGTCGTGGATCCTGAGAAGGTTGAGGCCATCATAGAATGATCAGCGCCAAGGAATGTGGTGGAAGTTAGATCCTTTATGGGTCTAGCTGGCTATTACAAAAGGTTTATCACAGGGTTCCCAAACATAGCTCACCCTATCACTTCCTTGCAAAGGAAGGAGAAAAACTTCCAGTGGACTGCAGAGTGTGAGAAAATTTTCTAGCGATTGAAGAAGCTATTAACCAACGCTCCAATCTTGAGGATTGCATATCCAAATGTGGATTTCATGCTGTGCACAGATGCATGTAAAGAAGGGTTGGGAGGAGTTCTCAGTAAGAATGGATTTGTAATCTGTTATGAGTCTAGGAAGCTGAAAGAGCACAAAAATAATTATGCCACTCACGATTTGGAGTTGGCAACAATCATTCACGCTCCGAGGAAATGGAGACATTACCTCATGGGAAGGAAATTTGAATTGAGAAAAGACCACAATGGTCTGAAATATTTTTTTGATCAACCAACCTTAAACGCTAGACAAAGTAGGTGGCTGGAATTTCTATGTGAATACGACTTTGAGATCAAGCATATCAAAGGAAAGGAGAATAAAGTGGTTGATGCACTCAGCAGGAGGGTGCATGAATTACATGCTATAACCATTAGCATGTATCAGACTGATATTAAAATAATAATTCCGGAGGCTACAAATGTAGATCTGCAGTACAGACAATTGGTATCCAAGCTACAATAGGGTAAGATGCCACAAAAGATGGAAATTTATAAATTGGAAATAGATGGAATACTGTTGTACAAGAACATAATTTTTGTACCCAATGTCCAGTGCTTGAAACAAGTGATTTTGCAGGAGATGCATAATGTGCCTTATGTAGGGCACCCTGGATATCATAAAATAGTAGCAATAGTCAAGAGCCATTACTTTTGTCCAGGTATGAAGAGAGAGATCACTGAATACATCACCATATGTATGGAGTGGCAGAAAGTTAATGTTGAGCATAGGAACCCAGAAGGGTTGCTGCAACCTTTACCCATTCCTGAGTGGAAGTGGGAAGTAGTAATGATGGATTTTATTATGGGATTGCCCAGAACAACCAAGCTGCATGATTCGATCATGGTGGTGGTGGACAAGATTACAAAAGCTGCCCATTTTATTCCACTAAAAACTACTCACAAGGCAACACTTGTTGTTGATATTTTCATAAAGGAAGTGGCACGATTGCACAAAATTCCTAAAATGATTGTCTGATAGAGACCCGAAATTCACCTCGAATTTCTGGAAAGGATTTTTCAAAGGATTCAGAACAAACATGAACTTTAGTACAACTTATCATCCTAAGTCTGATGGACAGACAGAGAGGGTGAATAGAGTAATAGAAGACATACCGAGAATGTATGTGATGAAAAAACCATAAAGATGGGAAGACTACCTGCACTTGGTAGAATTTGCCTACAACAATGGGTATCATGCATCATTGAAGATGATCCCATTTGAATCAATTTATGGAAGAAAGTGCAATACTCCATTGAGTTAGAATAATCCAACTGATAGAGCAGTAGTTGGGCCAGAGCTGCTCAAGGAGATGGAGGACCAAATGATAAAAATTAAGCAGAATTTGAAAGCTGCCCAGGATAGGCAGGAAATTTATGCTGATAAGAACATAACCCACATAGAGCTCAAAGTGGGTGATCATGTTTTCCTAAAAGTGAAAGATAATAGGATTTCCCTAAAGATGGGAAGTTGCGCCAAGTTGGCAGCCAGATTTTGTGAGCCATTTGAAATCCTGGAAAGGATTGGGCCGGTTGCATATATGCTTGCATTACCTACATCCATGACTGTACATAATGTGTTTCATGTTTCATTTCTTAATAAATATATACCATATGCTAATCATGTTATCGATTGGAATGTGATTCAGGTGGAACAATAAGGTGTCCTACAAGTTCATCCTGTGCGCATATTGGACAGGAAAAAAAAACGGCTCCAGAATCGAGATATAGGGCTTGTAAAGGTCCATTCGACTTGGTACTGTCCTAAAGATAGGACATGGGAGCATGAAGATGTTATGCGGGCAAAGTACCCACATCTTTTTGAAAATTTTGAAAATCTTGTAGATGCAGTGTAAAGTTGCACTGAGGACAGTGCAAAAATAAGGGTAGGGGATTGTAATGTCCCCAAGTACGAGCGTTGTTGTAAATCATGTATATGAAGTATAAAGCTTGCATTATGAATTTTAATTATGTTTTATAGGCTGGTGAGCCAAGTTTATTCAAGATGGTGGGCTTATGTGTTATTAGGCCGGAGAGCCTAAGTCTTAAGGCCAAGAGCCTTCTTTTGTATATGTAATCATGCAGAACATTAATAAAAAAATGTAAACACCGTTGTGTGCAGACCAACCATGATGAATGAGTGATGGGGGACTAAGATTCTACATAATGGGTAGGCGATTGGGGGCTGGAAGGTTGGAAAGAGAGGCTAAGTTTTGAGCCTAGGGGCTTAAGTCCTTGGGAATAATATTTTAATATTATTCAAAAAGGCATGTGAAATCTATGTTTTGTCCTAAGTTCCTGGGGAGGAACACATGCTAATGGAATGCATGCAGCTTCATGGGTGACATGTGTTGACCTAGGTGCATGCGATTTAACCCAAGAAATGAGCCGGGTTGGGGGTTCACTTTCCATGCCATCAACTGTTACATGGGAGTTGGGTGGGAATTCCTCCATCCATCACTTGAGTCGAGGAGTCCATTCTCCATCCTCCGTCTAAAATCACGGGTGTCCATGATCGACCTTTGTCTTAGTGTTTGTTCTAGGGAATCCTTACCGAAACCATTAAGTCTCTACATGGGATCTCTGTACAACCTCCCGCATCCGCGAAACATGAGCCATGAGTCTATCCTGTATTGTTGGTTGGGGAAAACTGAATGTCCCATAATTGTTGACCCTTGTTATGCTGTAGCATTTGTCTGTCACCATTTTTGGGAAGCCCGTGTTTGTGTTTTTTGTGGACTATTGTGGTCACGCAGTGCTTGACTGCATGTGGCTTACAGACCATTGTATGTTTGTGTGGAGCCTCGTAGTTATCCTCACCATGTGAGAATTGAGTCGGAAGGGGATAAAGAACCAGGTTTTAAATCCGTTAGTTGAAGAGGCAGTATGTCATGCCTATGAGAAGCAATTTCCAGGTGAAGTAGTTTGTTGGGAAGTGGTATTCTTCAAGAGAGAGTCCAACACCAACTACAGATCTCTAAGACTTATTGATCTGGCCTGTTGCCAAGACCCAAAGAGGGAGGTGAAGCACTGATGGATTGTGCTTGTGAAGGTGTATACTCTCAGGCGAAACAGGCATCTGGGGAATGAGAGTTCGTAAGTATTGGGCGTAAGAAGGAATCCTAGGAAGAATCCTTCCAGTTATTCTATGCAGTTTTCCTGTAACCTTAGCCTAGACTAGGATTCCTTGCCTTGGGTGGAGCTTAGTCTCAGCTCGGGGGTGACCCATTGCTGAGAGTGATGAGCAACGTGGTCTAAGCTTGGGAGGTTCGTGGAAGGCCTGCACGTAGTTGGTGGAATTACCATGCTTTCAAAGATAAGTACCAGCTTATGCTTATTATTATGTTTTTCATGCTTATGATGCTTATATGTATCATGTATTCTGTTGTGCATATGAATTATTGCTAATGCCAAGGATTATTTATGTTAGCAGTAATCTTGTGATTACTCTGAGTTAAATGTGTTTAATTTGATTTAAATGCATGTTATTAATTAAGTATGACAATGATGTTGTTCCGCATAGTAGCATTTTCCTGGCCAGTGGGATGATGGTCGGGGGGCATTTCAGAGAGGCTGTAGGTTGTTAGTGTGAGTTGGATCCTGGGGAGAATATCCTTCCCATGGAAATGTGCGATTTCCATGTTGACCTTGCCTAGCCTAGGAATCCCTTGCTCAGTGGAGTTTAGTCCCACCTTGGGGGTGACATACTATTGAGCATGATGAGAAACATGCTCTATATATGGGAGGTTCATGGAAGGTTTGCACACAGTTGGTGGCCATCCATTAAAAGATAAGTACCAAATCTATGTTCTCTATATGATGTGTATATTGAAATCAAGTTATAATGTTGTTAGAATTATCTATGTATAATGCCTGTATGTTTTAATGTTATTTCTTCCTGAATAGTGGCAAGAACATAATGCTATAACTATTTAATTTACATTAGATAGATATGTATATAAATATATATGGTATCAGAGAAAGAAATTTATTCAGTGGCATGGCCTGGTCTGTTGGTATCAGAGCCATGTTTTCGACACTAAGCCTGGATGGGCCATGTTAGTGGTTAACTAGAAAAATATTTCAGAGTGAATTGTTGTAATATACTAGGTATAAAAAGTATGCAAAATAGAAATAAGATGCTAGAAATGGCAGAATAACAAAAATATAACCAGAAAAATCACCACAATAACACTAAAATGATATAAGAATAACAACAAAAATAACACTTTGATTCTAAGAGAAATGTTCATGGGCCTCTTCCAGGGGTAACCTCCAGTTGATTAAATCTCTATTACAATAATATCCAAGATAGAGTTCTAATACCCTCGACTCCTATTTATGCTAAATATGTCTATAAAAATAACCATCTAGAGGAAGATCCTTCTAGAATCGGAACTTCTATTAGGTCTTCTTACATTCAACTTATTTTATTTGATTGCAAGGCATTAATAATGTTGACCTTTATTACATCTGAATATATTTTTCTACCTATGTGCAGGTTAGGACCCTAACATTTCCTCCCCCTTAAAAGTAGCATTGACCTCAAGGCTTTAGATGTGGAAATTGCTGCAAAATGGTAGTTGGTTCCCAAGTGGCATTTGTTGGAGTTGTATCTTTCCACTAGACCAACACTTTCTTGATAGTTCTCTGACACATGTGATGCTCACACTAGTCCAAAAATACTTGTGGTTGTAGCCAAATGGATCCTTCTTCGTCTAACTCGGGAAGCTTGGTTTGAATTTGGCACTTAGTTCCAATCACCGTATTTAAGAATGAAACATGAAAAACATGATGTAGCTTAGAATGACTGGGAAAAGATAACTGATAGGCCACCTATCCCACACACTTGAGAACTGTATAAGGACCATAAAATTTGGGTGCTAGCTTCTGACAATGCTCGAACTTGAGGGAATTTTTCTTGTAAGGTTGCAGTCGAAGAAACACCTAATCCCCTTCTGCAAATTGACGTTCAGAGAAACCTTGATCTACTATTTTCTTCATACGATTATGTCCCATGACCAAATTCTCTTCGAGGGTGAGAAGAATACCCTCTCAAACTGTGAGAGTTTGGTGAACCGCCTGGACCTTCGAGACACTAGGTAAGTATGAGAGAACTGAAGGTGGATTTTGTCCATATACCGCTTCAAAAGGAGTCATGCATTTAGTTGTATGGTATGAAGTGTTGTACCACCATTCAACTAAGGGTAACCATTGAGCCCGCTGATTTTTCTTTTCCAAGGAAAAACACCTCAAATATGTTTCCAAAAACTTGCTGACAAATTCCATTTGACCATCAGTCTGGGGATGATAAGCTATGTTGATATGCAATTGGGTGCCTTGTAGCTTGAAAATTTCTTGCCAAAAATTGCTGGTGAAAGTTGGGTTGCGATTAGAAACAATAGAATGCATCATGCCATCAAGCTTGAAGACCTTATCCATGAAAATTTGAGCCACTTTGGATGCTCTAAATGGGTGTTGAAGAGAACATAAATGAGCATACTTGGAAAGGCAATAAAAAACCACCATGATGAATGATTTATTTCCCGATTTGGGTAAGCTTGTAATAAAATCCATAGAGATATCCCTCCAAATAATAGGTGGAATCGGAAACGGTTGTAGTGTGCCTAGAGATTTGACTATTTCTCCCTTTTTGAGTTGACACACATCACGTTCAACGACAAAATTATGAATGTCTTGTTTCATACCATCCCAGAAAAAAAAAATGTTTGACCTTGTCATAGGTTTTGGTAAACCTAGAGTGCCCAGCTGTGGGTGTATCATGAAGCTCAGAAAGTACCGTGGATTTAATATTTGATTGTTTACTTAAATACAAATGGCCTTTGTATCAAAGCTCATCATGGAGCCAAGAGTACCCTGGGGAAGCTGGAGCATTGGAATGCAATTGTTGGATCAGATGAGAAATCTTGGGATCGTGTAGCCATTCCTGGCGAACGGCTTGTAGCCAATCTGGTATAATGAAGGAAAGAGAAAAAAGGGATCCATCATCTTCATATTTTTGGGAAAGTGCATTTTCCACCACATTTCCTTTCCCTTTCTTGTAAATGATCTCATATTCATATAGAAAGAGCTTAGTCACCCATTTTTGTTTCTTTTAGGAGGAAATGCATTGTTCAATCAAATACTTGAGGCTTTGATGGTATTTCTTAATTTGGAATCATTTCCCCAATAGATAAGGGCGCTAAAAATCAATGACATGCATAATAGCCAACATTTTCTTTTCATAGATTGATTTTCCCATATTTCTTTTAGACATTTGGTTGCTGGTAAAGGCCAAAGGTCGACCCTCTTGCATAAGGATAGCACCAATTCCTTTCCCTGAAGCATCAAATTCCAAGACAAAGGTATTTTTGAAATAAGGAAGGGCCATGACTAGAGTAGTGCACATGGCCATCTTCAAGGTTTGAAAATATTGAGCAGCTATTGGAGTCCAAGTGAAAGAGTTATTTTTGAGGAGTGCAGTGAGAGGTGTTGCAACCTTTCCATAATTCTTAACAAACTTTCGATAATAACCTGTTAAGCATAGAAATCCATGCAATATTTTGAGAGTATTTGGGTGAGGCAAGTCTTGCACAGCTTCAATCTTTTTAGGATCCATCCTGATGCCATCCTTGCCAACCAGATGACCCAAGTACTTGACTTCTGAGGTGCCAAAAGCACATTTAGACCATTTTAGGAAAATTTGGTTCTGAGAAAGTAGATCGAGAAATCAATCCACATGAGCAAGATGGTCTGTCTAGGTTTTTATATAGATGAGGATATCATCAAATAAAACTAAGACAAAATTACAGAGAAAAGGACGTAAGACATGATTCATGAGGATTTGGAAGGTGGAGGGGGAATTACACAAGCCAAAGGGCATGACCAAAAATTCATAGTGGTCGTCATGAGTTCTAAAGGCAGTCTTGGGAATGTATGCCTCTTTCATACATATTTGGTGGTAGCCAAAATGAATATCAAGTTTAGTAAAGAACTGGGTGCCACTCAATTCATCCAAGAGGTCGTCAATGATAGGAATGGAGAATTTGTCTTTAATGGTAAGTTTGTTGAGGGAACGTAAGTCAGGACAGATTCAACAAGAACCTTCTTTCTTCAGGACCATGACCACAAGAGAAGAGTAGGGGATCTTACTAGGGTGGATAATGCCTGTGTTAAGGATTTCCTAGACCATTTTATCAATTTCGTTTTTTTGTGAAAGGGGTGACGATACAGACAGATATTGGGAGGAAGGCTTCTTGGTACAAGGGGAATGGAATGATCATGAAAACCACAGGAAGGAGGGATTCACTAGGGAGTGGAAAAGACCACTTGATGTTAAGAAATATTGGATTGGAGGTCTTGCGGCACCGAGGGTGTCTTTGTTTCTTGTATGGCATGGAGTTGGGAAATAACACTAGGATGAACTTTCTTGATAATCTTTTCCATGCGATGGGAACTAATGATATCAGGTGAACTGATGGTCAATCCTTGGAACTTATGTTGTTGACCCTCCTGGTCAAATTGCATTGTTAATTCCTTAAAATCCATGACAATGGGACCCAAAGTCCTTAGCCATTCTGCACCCAACACAATGTCAAAACCACCCATGCCGATAGTTTAACATATGATATCTCTATACATACCTT
Organism: Picea glauca; assembly: GCA_000966675.3. Classification (NCBI taxonomy): domain Eukaryota; kingdom Viridiplantae; phylum Streptophyta; class Pinopsida; order Pinales; family Pinaceae; genus Picea; species Picea glauca. The sequence continues at coordinate 468,454 of JZKD02S1671985.1, forward strand.
CAAAGTTTAACAATGTTCACTTTTTCAAAACAATAATTTAAACTGTTAATTTCGTTGACACATTTCATGTTGGCTTCCAAAAAACAATCTATATTCTGATAATTCTTTAATTATAGCAACCATCGTATCCATATAATCATTACATGATAGTTGTAACAAACAACAATGCAATCGATATAAGAAACCACAATATCTTTTGAGCCACGACCATTAACTCAATACTTAAACTTTAAAACTAACATGAACACACACAATATTGACAATCAACTCATATCCACCATATATTTAACCACTGCAATCAATCGAGACATTATACCTCTTATTCAGGCTTCAAACACTTCATAGACATGTGTCCCTTTTATACAATCAATCATAACGATTGAACCAAATAATATTCAATACTTTGATCCCAAACTTCAAATAAATAAGTGGGTACAAATTTCTCCCAGAATTACTAAACGAGGAACCCAACAAAATCATGCCCAACTAACCAAGAAGGCACAATGCTCCCATCAACCATCAACTAGAGTAAAATGATATCAATGTAATATTTAGGGTTCAAGACAACAAGTGGAAGGTAGGAACATGTGGTTTGACTAGCAAGCTTGGTATTTGAATAACACAGTTAGTTAATGAACGATCATAATTTACCATAGAACCATAACATGTAACAATGATCTTGGCTGTAAGGGATTTAAGAAAAATAGACAACGAATTCCAACAAGAAAGAAGAGGAAGCCAATCACTTTAATCAATACTGTAAAATGAGTGACCAAGCACAAACCTATGCCCGACCAAAAAACATGCATAATGCTTTCATTAAATTATGGGTGGCATTAAATTCATATTGTGTAATATTTACCAGGAAATGGTGAGGTTATAGCAAGGAACTAACAACTCAGGGTTTTGCCAAGACAAGGAACAAAATGCTTTAATTTTTCACTAGTTCTCATTAAAACCCAGAGGGTCAAAATAATGTGTGTACACTAGCCTTAGAGACGAACATGGCGTGAGAAAATTTAATCAAATAGTTTAGTAAAATCAAGATAAAGTTGAGGGCATTCACAAAGCCCATAGATTTGGAAAAGTATGATAACCAATTTCATCAGAGAGGCCAACTTGAATATAGAGCTATGGAAAATAAGATTCAAATGCAATTTGTATTCAACAATTCCATGCAAGGATTACCCATAGTAGGAAGACCGCAACCATTTCTATTAAGAATGCTAACAATCGAGAACCACCACCATGGGAAACCAAGGATGAAAACACTAATACACAATTCAAAAGTATCATAACATCTTAAGAATCACACAAACCGCGAGAAACCAGAGCCAAAAATTGATTCAAAGGGCAGAGTATCTATCATGGATGAAAAAGTAAGAAAACCCATACTTGGAAAATCTTGCATGAGGAGAAACAAGACTATATATCTCCTTCACATCTGAACAAGGTGGAGCATAAAAAATTACCAGATCCAAAACAAAATGCAAGAATGACTAGGGTGATGGGCTCGAGGGGATTTTGAGTGATGTGTAGTAAATGCACGTTGCTTCTCCCTTCCAAATTCATTCAATTAAAAGTACAAGACAAGATAATTCCCCATAGAACTACACCATTAATCAACCAAATATCCACTTCCATATCACTTTTGCAAAGTGTGCCACCCCTTGGTAATGTCAAACTTCTTTAAAATAACATATGTGCTAGGAACATAACCCAATGTGCAACCATTTACGAAACTCAAACAAGGTGCATAACTATAGTAGTAATGGTCAAGAGCACCCATCCTTTTTCATAATAATACACAACATTAGAACTTTAATATGGTTCTTTTATCCAAAAGGGAATCATTATTATCTTCTATCTGAAAAAATTTAAACCATTTAATGCCATGTTTAATACAATATCCAAACCAAAATTGGATAACTATCCTTTTATCCACAGGACAACCTTAACATATTTTGTGAGAGCTCATCATAACCATCTAGTGCCATGATCTGAGAAAAATTAACTATAGAAGACTATGTTGGTACCATCACATAAGAAAACAAAAAATAAGTGTTTCTTATCCACCATAGTGTCACAAGTTTAACAAGGGGGTCTCACCTACTAGTTTATTATTAATATTGCTAAATAATAAATCTTGGTAATCATTTGTGAGCATAGTATTCATCGTTGTGTTTTTAAGTGTCAAAAAACTAGTGAGTCCACAGGGAAATCTATTTCCAACAGATTAAGAACTTAGAATGTATGTTTTTGCAGACCAGGTGAACAATACATCAAATAATTATTTACCAGAATGATTATGCAATAGGGGAAGTGAGGCGGTTTAAGGGGAAAAATGATCTGGGGTTTTGGAATAGATCATGAAAAGTATTATGTATGAGGGGTTTATTACTGTATTCATAAAATTCGATTGGTCACAATGAAAGTGTTTATTTTCTAAAGGAGAAAGCTTATGGTGTTCTCTTTTCGAATCTCAGGGTGGACGGAAGAAAGGGAAGACAAAAAGTAGGGATGAAAATCCAATTATCTATCTAAAAACAATACTAGAAGAAGAAAAACATTTCAGTGATGTAAACAAGGGGGACATCATGACAGTTGTGGAACTTGAATTTTATTTATTAAAAATAATTAAAGAATAGAATCATTGTGGAAAAATCAATCCATAGTTTATTTATGAAAAAAAAAGAAATTAATAAAAGAAAAAAAAAACAGCAAAGAAAAATCAAAGAAGTGAAACAAAAAATTATAATATAAAAGTAACCTTCACAATACAGAAAATTATAATACATAAGTAACCTTCAAGTCGAAACCGTTGGTACTATAGGAAAATAATCACTCTTCTAGGTATTTTAGAAGACAAGAATTTCTGCCCAGGACAAAAGTGATTTTAAAAGGACCTAGCCATTACTTTTTGAAACTTTGAATGTCTTCCTCTATCAGCATAGGATGAATCACAAAGAAATACTTTCTCATTTGCTTTAAACCTGAAAACTTTTGTTCTTTTATTGAAATACTTATTTATGGTTTGTTGTCTTCTCTTCATGTTTTCCAAGGAAAACATCCTTTGTTCCTCTAAACTAATAGTGCATTTATCCTTTGAGAGACATTAGAAGAATTTAATTCATTGATCTATAACATCAGCCATTGAGAAGAAAGTTCCATATTGGTAGGAAAAATATCTTCTTGACAATAAACAAGATGAAAGGGAGTGCAAATTGTTCTTACCTTGGTAGTAGTGTGAACTTCCAACATGGCATAAGTGAGGAGAGTGTCTCATTGACGAGGCTTATCTTCAATGAGCCTCTTCATAGTTCTAACCAGATTTGTTTTATTAGACTCGGATTGCCCATTTCCTTCAGGGTAATAATATGATGAGGTAAAATGTTTGAATCCCAACTTAGCTAGGAACTGATTCAGTTTAGCAGAAATGAAAGTAGCACAATTTTCTGTAATAATTTCTAAAGGAATGCAAAATATGGAGAAAATTTTAGTTTCAAGAAAATAAATAACTTGTTCATCATGCAAATGTTTAAGTGGGACAACTTCAGTCCATTTCGTAAAATAATCCATGGATGTTAAGATAAAAACCTTCCCTGTTGAATATGGAGGATTTATAGGACCGATAAAGTCTAGACCACAATTTGAAAAAGGAAAATTAAGGAGGATAGGTTGCAGAGGCATGGAAGCAAGACGTTCTTTCCCAACAAATTTTTTGCACTTGTCACAAGAGCTTGAAAATTTATAAGAATATAAAAAAATTGAAGGCTAGTAATACCCTTTCCTGATGATCTTAAAAGAAATAGTTTTAGCAGAAAAGTGGCCACCCAAATGAAGGGCAGAATTTGAAGATCCATGGGCTTCTTGTAATAGTTTATGTTCTTCCTCGTTATTCACACACCGAAGTAATATACCATCGACAGATCTATTGAATAATAATTCTCCTAAAATAACATATATGGAAGATTCAAGACAAAGCCTTCTCCTTTGATGAGTATCTAAGCTATCTGGACATTTTTTATTTTGCAAGTAATACACCAGATTTTTATACCAGTGATGTTTAGCTATAGGAAGCTTTTGACTATTTGATGTAGGAGCATCGCCAACTCTTCAAGGAGCATCGCCCAAGATGAGTGAGCCAGCATGGAAGACAACGTACAACTGGACAAGTCCAGCCGAAACTTTTTGAAATTTCATACGAGATGATGCGCCAATGTATAAATGCACCATTTATGAGAGAGCACCTTTGTATGTTGTATCATACCTTGAGCCATACGCTCTTGTCTGAAGTAGATAGGAGGCATTTATTCTAGTTAATGCTGGTAGATAGGATTTATTTCTAGATTAGACAGTTTTAGATAGAAGGAGGGAAAATGGATATAGACACCCTCACTTGTACATTGTAACATTATTCATTCAGGAGAAAGAAGAGAAGAATAGTAGAAAACTGTGTACAGAACATCCATGTACATATATTGAATTAATAGAAGAAAGATTTGATTCAAATCTATGGTTATGTGTCTATTCTCTGTATGTTGAAGTTGTGCTCATGAATGTTTGTCTCCTTGTTATGCATTTGCTTTGATATGCTGTGCATGTGATAAGGAGTTGTTGAAGCTGTGTAAGGAGTGCGCAGGATGGGAAAAGTCTCAGTTGTTAATATGAGCAAGGAGATTGAAGACTGTTGCTACAGAAAGTGCGCAGAGTCAGAAGGGTTCAACACTTGGAGAGTTGTTGAAGGACTGAGTGCAAGGAGTGCGCGCGAAGATTCCTCTGAAGAATCATAGTTGGAAAGCTCAGGAGGGGCAGAGTTTCCAAATCCATTGAAGGGTCGTGACAGAGGGTGCGTGGCAAGAAAATATTCAAGGGAAAAGAAAACAACGGCTTAGATTCATGGGAGGAACTCGCGAAAGACTGCCAGCCGTCAAATCTAATGAAAGTTGCACCAGGGTTAATTCGAGTGCGTAAGAGATGAAGTCCCGCAAGGTCATCAGAAATCGAAGGCATCGGAGATTCGGAAGTGAAAAGGTCTGAGACCTCTCGAGTCTCGAAGTGTCAATGGAACCACAACCGTTGATCTCGGCAGGACACTTGGCAGGGGATCCGAGGAATTCGGGAACCGAAGCATCGGGGTTTCCGAGAGCAGGAAACTCTTGCACATAAAAATCATGATCCACGATTTTTCGATGAGATCAAAATCGTTCAACTCGAGGATGTGTGTCTGAGGATCCAGTGGAATCAGGTTTCGACATTTCAGGGTTTCTGAGGATAAGGGGATTGTCACCCCAGGAATCGTGATATCGCGAAATGCGATATCCCGACTGTCAGAGTTGTGGGCCCTGGAAGGTGTGATAGGGGACAAGTGGCATCACATATCAGAGTTTGGGATTTGGAAAGGTCTGTGACATTACGCAATAGGAATCGTGAATTCCCGAAATGTGATTTCCCGACTTACCCAGAACCGTGGGTCCTAGGTGGTAGAATAGAGGACAGGTGGCATTGGGGATCGGGGATCGGGAACATGAAAGGTAAGAAATTTACGACATCGTGAGTTTTGATTTCTCGACGGGTGAAATCCTGACAAGAGAAAGGAAAGCCTTGGTAAATACTCATCGAGGTTCGGGGATTGTGGGACCGAGTGCAGGAATTGCGATTTAGCGAGGTATGACTTCCCGATTTCAAGGAGGGAGGTCACAAAGAGCGTTCTGTGGGTGAAAAAGTCCCGAAAGGGATTTGAGGAGCAATTTATCTCTTCAGGCCAGGGAAAGAAAAAGGTCCTGGTGGAAGCGGACGTGCCAGTTGGCAGGTTGGCATCAGAGTGGTATCAGAGCCAAAATACTCTTTGTTTTCTATAGCAGAGAGAGAGAGAATTTCACCATGCCGCCCAGAAGAGAAAGACAGTCACCCGACCCAAAAGACAGGGAGGTGAGAAGAAGAGGCAGGCCGACAGGGAATCTAGAGATGGAAAGGCAGATACGTGATCTTCGAGTGAGATTGGAAGATATGGAGGCAGCGCAGAGATGCACAGCCATCGCAGGAGATCTGAGTGACTCTGAAGGTGAAGCTAAAGCTGAGCCACAAGGAGAATTTGCAGCCGAAGATGCAGCCAATGAAAAATTAATAAAAGCTATTGCCCGGATGAGTTCCAAGACAAAAATGGACATTCCAGCTTACGAAGGCATTCTGGATGCAGAAGAGATGTTGGATTGGATCTGAGCTCTTGATACCTACTTCGATTATGAGGATATCAAAGAGGATAAAAAGGTTAGGCATGCTGTCACAAAATTGAAGGGACATGCAGCATTGTGGTGGGATGAGCTACAAGCTGATAGACGCTGCAAAGGCAAGCAAAAGATCAAAAGTTGGGATCGAATGATTGCGAAGATGAAGGTGAAATTCATCCCAAGAGACTACCAAATAAATCTGTTCAGGAGGATGCAGAACCTGAGGCAAAAACTGATGATAGTGAAAGAATACACTGAGGAATTCTATCGACTGAACATCAGAGCAGGTCATCGGGAGAGCGATGATGAGAAGATAGCCAGATACCTGAATGGTCTGAGATACGACATTTAGGATGAATTAAGCATGACAACCCTCAGAATGGTTAAGTATGCTTACTAGATGGCTCTGAAAGCTAAGGAGAAGCTGAACCGTAAGCAAGGTCAGCGAGGGCAAGGCAGGAGTCAGCCCAGAGGCAAGGCAGTTGCCCAGGAGAAATATCAGAAACCCAAGGAGGAATGGAAGAAACCTCAGGGTAAAGTTGAGAGAGGTGGAACCTCACAGCGAGGACAGCGACATGCTGAGCAAAGAGGACAACATAATGAGCAGCGAGGAGATTATGCTGATGCAAACACTTTTCCTCATACCAGAGGTAGGGGAAGAGGCCGAGGTGGAATCATCACATGTTTCATGTGTGGAAAGGATGGACATAAAGCAGTTGAATGTCCAGATAGGAAAAAGGATGGAGGAGAGGCTCACATCGCTGAAGCGTAGAGGCGTGATGTTGAGAATGAAGACACAGAAAGTGGAAGGTCGTTGATGATGCAGAAAGTTCTTTTAACACCTGGGAAGGAGGTGGAGGACTCAGCTCAGAGGACCAGACTGTTCAGAACAGCTTGCAAAACCAAGGACTGGAAATGCAAGGTTATTGTTGACAGTGGTAGCACGGATAATCTCGTTTCAACCGAGATGGTAGAGAAGTTGGAGCTGCAGACAACTGATCACCCGAGTCCATATAAAGTCTCATGGCTATAGAAGGGACATCAAGTGAGTGTCACTAAACAATGTTTAGTTGAATTTAAAATTGGGGGATATAATGATAAGGTCTTATGTGATGTCATTCCCATGGATGTATGTCATTTATTTCTAGGTAGACCATGGCAATATGACATAAATGTGGTTCATGACGGGAGGATGAACACATACACTTTAGAGAAGGATGGGAGGACGTATAGGTTGCTTCCGATAAAGGATAAATAAATGAAGCTGGAAGTAAGCAACACAATACTTCTCATGAGTGGGAAGGAGCTTCTCATAGATATGGAGAAGAAAGAAGATCCACAATTCTTTGTGGTCAGGAAACTGAGGGTTGTTCTGACTAGCACAAGAGTGGATGATTTACCAGATGAAATTCAGGAACTGCTGGGAGAGTTCGCTGACATCATCGTGGATGAATTACCTCATTCATTGCCATCGATGAGGAGTGTGAGTCATCACATTGACCTCATACTAGGAGCCATTTTACCGAACAAGGCTACGTATAGATTGATGCCACAAGAAAATGAGGAGGTTAAAAGGCAGGTACAGGAACTGTTGGACAAAGGATTGGTCAGAGAAAGCCTGAGTCCATGCGTCGTTCCAACAGTGCTAAGTCCAAAGAAGGATGGAGGTTGGAGAATGTGTACCGAATCAAGAGTGATCAACAAAATTACCATCAGGTACAAGTTTCCACTGTCGAGAATGGATGATTTGATGGATTTCCTGAGTGGGGAAAATTATTTTTCAAAAATCGATTTGAAAAGCGGATATCACTAGATTCGCATGAGGGAAGGGGATGAATGGAAGACAATGTTCAATATGAACGAAGGTTTGTACGAAAGGTTAGTCATGTTGTTTGGATTGACAAACGCACCGAACACATTCATGAGACTGATGAATGAAGTCCTGAGGGAATTCATCGGGAAATTTGTAGTCGTATATCTGGATGATATACTGATCTTCAATAAGACAAAGGATGAACATATGAAACATTTATCCAATGTGATGAGGAAACTAAAGCAGGAGAAGTTGTTGATTAATATGAAGAAATCTTCATTTATGAAGACAGAGCTCATTTACTTGGGTTTTGTTATTTCAGTGAATGAGTTGAAAATGGATTCGAGTAAGGTGGAAGTGATCAAGAATTGGCCATCACCGAGAAATGTTTTCAAGGTTAGGATTTTCCATGGTTGATCTAGTTTCTACTGAAAGTTCATCAGGAGTTTCAGTGGAATTAGCGCAGCAATGATGGACACAGTAAAGAGGCGACATAAGTCTTTTCATTGGACAACAGAGGCTGAGAAAAGCTTCAATATGTTGAAGCGGAAGATAATGAAACAACTAGTGTTGGTGTTGCCGGACTTCAAGAAGACATTTCAGGTGAAATGTGATGCAAGCGAATATGCCATAGGAGCGGTCTTAAGCCAGGAGGACAGACCAGTTGCATATTTCAGCGAGAAGCTGGATGAGGCCAAAGTCAAGTACTCCACGTATGATAAAGAATTTTATGCTATCATACAGGCGTTGAAGAAGTGGAGGCATTACTTGATCCCAAAGGAATTTATCTTGTACAGTGATAATCGCGCATTGCAGTTTGTGAGTCAACAAGATAAGTTGAATCAGAAACATGAAAAATGGGTAGAGTATATGCATAATTTCACGTTTGTAATTAAACACATTTCAGGTACTGCTAACAAAGTGGCTGATGCTTTGAGCAGGAAGTGTTTGTTGCTGCAGGAGTTTCGAGTCAAAACGTTGGGTTTTGAAAATCTTAAAGATATGTATGCAGAAGATATAGATTTTGGAGAAGCATATGAAGCAACAGAGAATCCAGTTCTCAGGGATCAGAGCCCTTGGATAGACTACATGATCCAGGAGGGGTTTCTATTCAGAGGCAATCAATTATGCATTCCAAATTGCTCCATGAGGGAGAATTTGCTAAAGGAGAAGCACAGTGGTGGATTAGCGGGACATTTTGGCCACAATAAGACATTCGCAAGCTGAGCGAATCATATTTTTGGCCAGGCATGCGAGAAGATGTCAAATGGTTTGTTGACAGGTGTCGAATTTGTCAACATTCGAAGGGGAGGAAACAGAATGCAGGTCTTTATCAGCCATTGCCCATACCAGAGAGGCCGTGGGAAGTGATCAACATGGATTTCATATTGGGTTTGCCGAGAAAGTAGAGAGGGGTTGATTCCATATTTGTGGTGGTAGACAGGTTTTCAAAGATGGCACATTTCATCCCATGCTAGAAGACCAGCGATGCGACCCACGTCACCAATTTGTTTTTTAAGGAGGTCATTCGACTTCATGGATTGTTGACAAGCATAGTCTCGGACAGGGATACGAAATTCATAGGTCATTTTTGGAGGATGCTATGGAAGAAACTAGGGACTAACTTGGCGTTTAGTTCAGCCTATCATCCGTAGACAGATGGACAGACAGAAGTGGTCAACAGAAGTATCAGAGACTTGCTGAGGAGCTTGGTGACAGAGCACCATAGTAGCTGGGACAACATACTGCCACAGGCAGAGTTCGCATACAACAATTCAGTGAATCGGAGTGCAGGAAAAAGTCCATTTCAGATTGTGTATGGGACACAACCGAAAGGAGTTTATGAACTAAGGGGGTCAGAGAAGACTGCTACTAGCAGTGCTAGTGCAGAATAATTCGCTGAGGCGATGAAGGAACTTCACGGCAAGGTGAAGAAGAGACTGCAAGACTCAAATCAGGAATACATGCGCAGAGAAGATCAGCACCGGAGACAAATTCAGTTCGAAGTTGGTGATCTAGTTCTAGCACAATTAAGGAAAGAAATGTTCCCGAGGGGAACATATAATAAATTAAAAATGAAGAAAATTGGGCCGTGCAGAGTCTTGAAGAAATTGGGAGAAAATGCTTACGAGATTGAATTTCCGGATGGCATCGGGATATCTCTGACATTCAATGTCTCAGACTTATATCCATATAAGGCTGACGAAGTAGGAGCTGGAAGTGATGAAAAACCAGTGATCCAGTGGACGAAGTAGATGTCGATAGCTGAAAAGCCACAGATGGAGTGCATAATAGACAAGAGAGTGGGTAAGAAGACCAGGAGGAAAGAGTACTATGAGTACCTGGTCAAGTGGAAGAATAACCTAGTGGAAGATGCCAGCTGGGAAAGTGAAGCAGAGATACAAAAGCATGGATAGACCGTGTAGAAGCTCATGGATAGGAGCCCATGAAAGTTTCCAAGCCGAGGAGTATGATGTAGGAGCATCGCCAACTCTTCAAGGAGCATCGCTCAAGACGAGCGAGCCAGCATGGAAGACAAACAACTGAACAAGTCCAGCCGAAACTTTTTGAAATTTCATACGAGATGATGCGCCAATGTATAAATGCACCATTTATGAGAGAGCACCTTTGTATGTTGTATCATACCTCGAGCCATACGCTCTTGTCTGAAGTAGATAGGAGGCATTTATTCTAGTTAATGCAGGTAGATAGGATTTATTTCTAGATTATATAGTTTTAGATAGAAGGAGGGAAAACGGATATAGACACCCTCACTTGTACATTGTAACATTATTCATTCAGGAGAAAGAAGAGAAGAACAACATAGAACTATGTAGAGAACATCCACGTACAGATATTGAATTAATAGAAGAAAGCTTTGATTCAAATCTATGCTTATGTGTCTATTCTTTGTATGTTGAAGTTGTGCTCATGAATGTTCATTTCCTTGTTATGCATTTGCTTTGATATGCTATGCATGTGATTTCATGTTTCGAACTGAAGTCTGAAGGAGAGGGAGAGAATAAGTTTCAATTGTTCCTCTATCTGAGCCAGGAGATTCCTGCAAGATGTGCAGTTGAATTCATCCACATGGAGTGCGTTGATGAGGGCTTAGTAGTTTAACTCTTGTTCTCATTCACCCAGAAGTGGGAAGGAGTTGTTGAAGCTGTGTAAGGAGTGTGCAGGCTGGGAAAAGTCTTAGTTTTTAATCTGAGCAAGGAGATTGAAGACTATTGGTGCAGAAAGTGCGTAGAGTCGGAAGGGTTCAACACTTGGAGAGTTGTTGAAGGACTGAGTGCAAGGAGTGTGCGCGAATATTCCTTTGAAGAATCAGAGTTGGAAAGCTCAGGAGGGGCAGAGTTTCCAAATATGTTGAAGGGTCGTGCCGGAGGGTGCGTGACAAGAAAATATCCAAGTGAAAAGAAAACAATGGCTTAGATTCATGGGAGGAACTTGCAAAAGACTGCCAACTGTCAGATCTAACGAATGTTGCGCCAGGGTTAATTCAAGTGCGTAAGAGATGAAGTCCCGCAAGGTCATCAAGAATCGAAGGCATTGGAGATTCAGAAGCGGAATGGTATGAGACCTCTCGAGTCTCGAAGCACCGATGGAACCACAGCCATTGATCTCGGTAGGACACTTGGCAGGGGATCTGAGGAAGTCGGGAACTGGAGCATCGGGGTTTCCGAGAGCAGGAAACTCTTGCACATCAAAATCGCGATCCGTGATTTTCCGACGAGATCGAAATCGT
>JZKD02S1671985.1:484329-508098 GCA_000966675.3 Picea glauca
TTAGGTATTCCGTAGATACCAAAACCCTAATCCCTTAATCCGGGATTAATTTACAAATCAACTAAAAATAGCAAAATCCGCTAAAAATAGCAAAAACCGCCCCAAAAAAAAATTTTCGGGGCATTGCGCGTAACCAGGGGGGGGATACCTACCCCCCCCTGGGACCCCCCTAGGAAGCGGCCGACACAACGACAGAGCCCTAGGTGAAGGGATCGTCAGACGCAGTCGTCGTATCTGACGCACCCACACACACACACATGCAAAGAATATAACACATACCCAATAGAGTTGTGGGCCCTGGAAGGTGTGATAGGGGACAAGTGGTATCGCATATCAGAGATCAGGATTTGGAAAGGTCTGTGACATTGTGCAATAGGAATCGTGAATTCCCAAAATGCGATTTCCTGACTTATCCGGAAGCATGGGTCCTAGGTGGTAGAATAGAGGATAGGTGGCATCGGGGATCGGGGATCGGGAACATGAAAGGTAAGAAATTTACGACATCGCAAGTTCTGATTTCTCGACGGGTGAAATCTCGACAAGAGCAAGGAAAGCCTTGGTAAATACTCATCGGGGTTCGGGGATTGTGGGACCGAGTGTAGGACTCACGATTTAGCGAGGTCCGATTTCCCAATTTCAAGGAGGGAGGTCACAAAGAGCGTTCTGTGGGTGACAAATTCCCGAAAGGGATTTGAGGAGAAATTCAGCTCTTCGGGCCAGGGAAAGAAAAAGGTCATGGTGGTAGAAGACGTTCCAGTTGGAAGGTTGGCTTCACTATCAATGTAAAATAGTGGTGAAAGAGGATTATCTTGTTCATCAATTTCTTCATTTTCTTCATCAGGTTCAGATAAGTAAAGAGCTAAGTCTCATCCCTTAATTTTTTTTGAAGTCATGATGGTTAAATCATGCTTCTGGATCTTGGGAAGCCAATGTGAAATCTTCCTTGAAAGATAAGTCTGTGACAACAAAAACTTGATAGAAGGAAAAGGGACTTTTACTAGTGTGTGCTTGCCTAGGACAAAGTGGAGAAATTTGTCCACATCTTTAATAAGAGAGAAAGCATGTTTTTCGATATAAGAATACTTGAATTCATCATCTGATAAGATTTGACTCATGTAAGCTACTGTGTTTTCATTATTCTGGTCATTACATTGTACGAGAATAGCAGAGACTACCTCCTCCATGGAATTAGTATATATAATTAAATATTTCTCAAAGTCCAGGTTTTCCAAAACCGATGCGGAACTCATTATCTTCTTAATCCTTACGAAAGCATTCTTGACATATTAAGTACAAGAAAAGGTACGATATTTCTTGAGAATATTGTGCATTGGTTTCACCATTAAAGAAAAATTTGGAACAAATATATGGACAAAGATGATAATGCCTATAAATGCTTGAACCTCCTTTTTGGAAGTGGGGGCCAGAAGGTTTAGAATAGAAATGATCCTTTTGGGATATATGCTTATTCCTGAATCAGAAATAATATGTCCAAGGATATTTCCCTTATTAACTCACTTAGAAGTATTTAAAGGAATGTCCAACCTTCTACATCTCATGAGGACGTTTCTAAGATGACCAAAATGATCCAATCGAGTCTTTGAATATACAGTCAAGTCATCAAGATAAATATGAATAATCTTACTGATCAGATTGCCAAAATCTACATGCATAGCTATTTGTAAAGTGGAACTGTATTAGATAATACAAAAGGCATGTGTTCATAAGCAAATGTGCCCCAATGTGCAGTGAAAGTGGTTTTGTATTTATTAATCATTTTTACCTTGATTTGATTATAACTAGAAAAGCCATCATGTGAGGACATCATTTGTGACCCTGCAACTTGTTTCAAAATCATTTCCATATTAGGGAGAGGAAAATGGTATTTTACACTCACTCTATTGAATTCACGAAATTCAACGCATAGTCAGATCTGACTAGTTTTTATCATAATGGGGACAAAATTGGACACCCACTCAAAATACTTAATAGGAAAAATTATCCCAGATTTCAAATGTTTTTCCAACTCCTTCCCAATGGTATCTTCAAGTGCGGGGTTAATGGGTCTTTTCTTTTTCCTAATTGGTTTTATACCCTTCTTGATAAGAATGGAACAATGTATAAGAGCAGGATCAAAACCATGCAGATCCTCATATGACTAAGAGAAAACATCTTGAAATTCATGAAGTAACTCAGTGAATTTCAACTTTTCTTCATTAGTACATTGGGCACGTATATTAACATTCTTTGGGGAATTGGGTGTTCCAATGTTCAAGGAAATGGTTTCACCCACTTTCCTTTTTGACTCCTCTTGTTTATGTTTCTCTTTTTTACCTACATCAGTCAATGAAAATGAAATTTATAGAGGAGGCAAGACCTTTGAAATTTTGTTGTTTTCCATGGATATAATTTCCTTGGGCTTATATGGTTCATTTTGTATGAGAACAAAGATGCTTTCATCACTAGGGAAGACCTTCCATGAATCTACATTGTTAGAGATATGAGGATGATATAAAGATTGAAAAGTACAATTAGGTCTTTGTGGCAGAATTTTCTAAGTAGGAGAGGCTGCAAAAACATCTAACCTCTCATCCATGGAACAAAGTTCCCTCTTGACATGAGTGATGTTAAATGATAATAAGTTTGAGATAAGAATCCAAATAGTTTGGGTGTAGCATTTCATTAACTGTTTTATAGGAGAATATATTTTGCGTACAAGCTTCACAACAAGCTCAGAGTCCCCAAAAACTGTAAGGTGTCCACAACCTAAATTATAAGAATCTTCAATTCCTAGGAATAATGATTCAAATTTGGTGGCGTTGTTTGTGCAAGGAAATTCTAACCTATAGGAAAAGTTGTAAATTTTACCCACAGGTGAGTATAAGATAATCCCTACTCCATTACCTTCATTGGAGCATGAACCATCAAAGTGAATGTGCCACATACCATCCTCCATATCAATTTGTTCTAGGGTAGTGTCATCCTCATCTACAAATATGTAGTACACCCCTAAGTCCTCCTTGACATAATTTACGTTAGTCTATGGAATGCTTTCTATATACGGTGAGATTCTTCCTTACCTTAGGAATATTATATTATTTCCATTCCGAGGAATGGATAGGTGTGTCCCATCAAGTGAAATATATTCACATTTCAGGGCTTTCCAGTCTCTTCCTAAGATGATTGAATAGTTACTTACTAAAATCAGGACAACCTAGGAAGATGTTATTTAAATTTTGGTAGTGAATGAGTGGCAAGTGCTAGGTTTAAGGGAGAGGATACGTGACATAGGGTGGTAGCAGCGTATTCCTTGAATTGGAAAATATCACACTTCTTTATGACATTAGCAGGGTTAGTAGTTGATTAGACATGAATATGATGGATATACAAACTGCCAATCACTGATGAGGCCAAATGTTGAGATGATGAGGCACCTCTAGTGCCACCAGAGCCACCCACAAATTCCATTTTGTAAATGATGGGTAAGAGTGAGAAATATGAACTAGTCAAATCAAATAAAGTTCTCCTTAGAGTACCTTTTTGGGTTGAAAAAAAAATGTTTTGTCTTCCTATTTCAGAGATAAGAGTGATTTTAGGAGACAATCCTCTTAGTCTCCAAGACATGTGAGGATTTAAGGACATGAAAAAGATGATAAAAACTTTAGGAAAAATAGAGCTACAGTTAATTACTAAGATGCCTTTGCATGGCCTCCTAGTGTTCTCGAACACTTATGTCTTGTTCAATTACTTCCCATGAGAATTCAAGCTCAACCTGTGTATTAGCAATTTCTAAAATGGCATTGAATAAAGTGAAAGCAATGTTGGTTTTTTATTTAAGACCATGCTCAATATTGGGTTGCCTTGTAACAAGTATTGTCATGAAGAAAATAAAATAGTCAAAGAATAAAAAACAAAAGAAATAATATTCATTGGTAATCACGAATACAATCAACCAGGGAGATATGGAAGATCTCCCTAGTATGGTTGCCAAAATAAATGTTGAGTAAAATGTATGAATTACCTTACTCAATCATTTTTTAATCTTACCTCGCTAGGAAAATATAGTTGAGAATGTCACCCTCGGTTTTATAGCCTCAAAAATATTCTCCCAATCCGTAATTATTAATTACTAGGATTGAGGTTGATTTATTAATGAAAAGAATGTTTCAATATAAAATAAAATTAATATAATTTTCTTTAATATACACATAATTTATAATAAAGGAAACATGGAGCTGAAAAAGAAAAAAGTAACCAAGTCATAAATACACATATATGAGACAAAATAGCAATTAGATTTTATTTCTTTCTGATATATTAAAATTTATTTCTCTTTACAAAACCCCTATGAGGGCATGGACCAAAGTCTGATTTAGAGATCCCCAATGAACATCATACAAAAAAAATGCGACAATCAAGTAAAATTGAAATTTATAATGTGGATCGGCTTGCCACAAACTGCTACCATTTTGAATCTACAAGATATACTTTATCAGCGATGAAACTTAATTCACAAACATACAAGAATACACAGACAATCAAGGATGAATCAACACACCTAAAAAAAGCGTCTGAAAAGTTTAGTTTTGTATTGAACCTTGCTGTCCACAATAAGACCCTTAGTATTTCTTTCTCCTTCTATTCTCCCCTTGTTTCTTCTTCTCATTCAACTTTTATTCTTTCCAAATAAGTTGAAGTGTTTAAACTACTTTCTTTAGTTAAGTTAGTTTGACTTAACTAATTAGTTTAGGAGAAATAGATAATAATAATATAGTTAAGGGTCTTTAGTTAATAATAACTAGGTAGGTTGGACCCCTTGTGACTCCCGACATTTATTTTTTTCACATCATAAAATATAACACAAAAAGGATAATAATTTTAACCACATGCCACCCCTGTATCTCCCTTAAATATCTTCCAAACTGGATATTTAACTATCAGAAATAATTTATATCATATCCAAAAAAATATATAAATATACACATTATCCACATTATCCACAAAATACCAAAACAGATCTTGTTGTCCAAACATTTTGAAAACCACTAGTACTATCTTCATCAACTCAAATAATAAAAACACATAATCAAAAAACCATACTTGCCACTCTGAGAGACAATTTTATTTTTTTCACTTTTGTGTCCCTTTGATTTCTCGGAGGTAGCCCGTGGTTGGTTAGACCCTTAAGGTTGTATCTCATTGATCACATGGGAACAATCATCCTTAAAATTCATGCAGGAAGACACATATTTTGAGTAATCATCGGAGGGAGAAGAAGGGTAGGAAGTTACTTTTCCTTTATCTTCCACAGGTTGGGGAACATCCGTTTTTAGTCTCTTACTAGCATGTGAAGATTGAACATGTGAATCAAGACGGGAAATCTAGACATTGGGGTTGACAGGTGGTGGAAAAGGAAATGACATAGTATTCCAACCACGATGGTGAGAGACATGCGAGTTGAAAATCTCTTGCCATCCATCATTTTTGGGGACATTCATTTGCAAGGAAACATGTGGAGGAACGAGAATTCCAAGTATGTTCTTAGGAGGCTGGAAAGGGGGAGTTTATGGTCGAGAGTGAACTATTCCATTACCAATACAATTAAAGAACCTATTTTGGAACAGGTGGTTCAATTCTTGAGGATAAACATCAAAATGGATGGAAAATCTAGGCCTTCTATGGCCTCAGTTCCAATTTCCCTTGGCTCTATTATTTCTAGTATTGCTTCCCCTACTGAAAAATCTCATCCTGTAGTAGTAGTTCGTCAATAATAAATCTCTTAGTAAACCATACATGACACTATGCTTTCATGAATAAAAAATTGGCTCAAGAATTGACACGAGATACATGAAAATCGATCCATAACAAACCATTCATTAAATACCAAGTGAACAGAAGGTGATAGGTTTCATGGGAAATATGAAGGGAGTGTAATTAGAGAAAAGTGGTATAATAATAGGATATTAATACATGAATATTGTTATCAAACAATTAATCAAACAATTTATTGTGTAATAAAGTATCAAAATATCATTCAAAAACCCTTGTTGTGTTATCCCTTCATCGCTTTTACACAGACTTTTCCTTTTAAATTTATTTCACAAAATAGGGATGCAATAAGTGAAATTGGGATTATGAGGGGAATGTAATGAGCAAAAAATGATAGAATGAAAGGGAATTTATATGGATACTTTTCAATTTAAAATAAATCAAAATATGCAATCAAAACATATTGCTGTATAGACCTTCAAAATTTAACATTGTTCACTTTTTCAAAAACATAATTTAAACCATTACTTTTGTTGACAAATTGATTGATGGCTTCCAAAAAATAATCTATATGCCCATAATTCTTTAATTATAGCAGCCATCGTATCCATATAATCATTATATGATAGTCATAAGGAGCAACATTTCAATCCATATAAGAAACCACAATATCTTTTGAGCCACAACCATTAACTCAATACTTAATCTTTAAAACCAAAAGGAACATGCACAATATTGACAATCAACTCATATCCACCATATATTTAACCATTGCAATCAATCTGGACGTTATAACTCTTATTCGGGCTTCAAACACTTCAGACACATATGTCCCTTTTATAGAATCAAGCATAACGATTGAACCAAATAAAATTCAATACTTTTATCCCAAGCTTCAAATAAATAAGTGGGTACATATTTGTCCCAGAATTACTAAACAAGGAACCCAACAAAATCGTTCCCAAGAAACCAAGCATGCAATCTACTCCCATCAACCATCGAACTAGAGTAAAATGATATCAATGTAATATTTAGGGCTTAAGACAACAAGTGGAAGGTAGGAACAAGTGGTTTGACCAGAGAGATTGGTATTTGAATAGTGCAAACAATTCATGCCCTATCATAATTTACCACAGAACCATAACATATAACAATGCTCTCGGATTTAAGGGCTTCCAAAACAAAAAACAACCATTTCCAAGAGGAAATAAAATGAAGTCAATCCCTTTAATCAATACTATAAAATGAGGGACTAAGAAAAAACCCGTGCCCAACCAAAAAGAATGGATAATGCTTCCATCAACTTCTGGGTGGTGTTAAATTTATACTGTGTAATATTTACTAGGAACTGGTGAGGTTATAACAATCAACTAACAACTTAGAGTTTTTCCAAGACAAGGCACAAAATAATTTAATCTTTCACTAGTTCTCATTAAAACCCACAAGGTCGAAATTATGTGTGTACACTAGCCACATAGACAAACATGGCATGAGAAAACTTAATGAAAGAGTTCAGAAAAATACAGATAAATGTAAGGGCATTCACAAATCCTAGATATTTGGAGAGTATGATAACCAATTTCAACAGAGAGGCCAACTTGAATACAGAGCTATGGAAAAGCAGGCTCAAATGCAATTTCTATTCAACAATTCCATGTAAGGATTACATACAACAAGAAGAGTGTGACCATTTATTTTAAGAATTCCAACAGTCCAGAACCACCACCATGGGAAACCAAGGATTCAAACACCAATACATAGTTCAAAAGTATCATAAAAACTTAAGAATCACACATACTGTGAGCAACCAAAGCCAAAAATTGATTCAAAGGGAAAAGTAACTATCATGGATGGAAGAGTAAGAAACAACATACCTGGAAAAGCCTGTGTGAAGAAAAAAAAGATTGTATATCTCCTTCATGACCAAACAAGGTGGAGCAAAAAGAACTACCAGAGACAAAAAAAAAATGCAAGAATGACTATGGTGACGGGCTCGAGGGGAGTTTGAGTGACGTTCAATAAATGCACATCGCTTCTCCCTTCCAACTTCATTCAATTCAAAGTATGAGACAAGCCAATTCACAATATCTCTACACCATTACTCAACCAAATATCCATTTCCATATCACTTTTGCAAAGTGTGCCACCCCTTGGTAATGTCAAACTTATTTAAAATAACAATGTTCTAGGAACATAGCCCAATGTGAAACCATTTATGAAACTCAAACAAGGCACATAACCATAGTAGCAAGGGTCAAGAGAACCCATCGTTTGTCATAATAATACACAACATTAGAACTTGAATATATTTCTTTTATACAAAAGGGTAGCATTAGTATCTTCTATTAGAAAAGATTTAAACCATTTAATGTCATGTTTAATACAATATCAAAACCAAAACTGGATAACTATGCTTTCATCCACAGGGAAGCCTTAACATATTCTGTGAGATCTCATCAAACCCATTTAGTGCCATGTTTAATCATCCAACCAACACATTTCACTATAACATTTAAACCATGATATAAAACAAATGAATTGTAGAAGATTGTGCTAGTACCATCACATAAGAAAAAAACAAATTAGTGTTGCTTATCCACCATAGTGTCATAAGTTTAACAAGGGGGTCCCACTTGTTGGGCCCGAGATATGATCATCTTCATGATGTTAGTATACACTTTTTTCCATATGTATATATGCATTTTTTATCTTTCAAAGGAGCTTTTTAAAGAATTTTATGGTAAAATGATACAATCAGCATGAGGTACGTATAATTCGTGTTTTGTGATTCAATCAAGTTTAACTTATCATATTTTATGGTTTCCAAGCATCAATTCATGTTTTTCTTCTATTATAGGGAACAACACACCATGTTTCTTGGTCCAACACTTGTTCTGACACTTGATCCAACACTCGTTCCGGTACTTGATCCGACACTTGTTCCAGCACCCAGTATTGCACAAAAATGCAAGGCAAGTTGGCGATTATGGTATTGGCAGTCAGTGGTGGAAAAATCGAGCACATGGGTTTTTTTTGTCATCACCCCCTCCAGCTACTAAGTGCAAGACAACTTGATTTCAGTTGTCCAAAGAGGGTGATCATTGGGTTCCTCTGTTTTGTTAGTTATGGATGCATTTAATGTAATTTGCCGAATTTAGAGGTGGTTCGACCCTCGTGTGGTCGACCACCTAGGTTGTAAGCTTATAAATTCCAATAGAATGATCATTAGATTGTTAATCAAGTAGCATAAGCATTAGAATTGCCAGAAAAATGATTTTTCTCTGTTTCTAGTTTTACATTGCCAGAATAGTGCCAAAACTGCGTTTTTGGATTCTTATGGTGAATTTGGCCTACTGAGGTCGTGGTGTGCTTTTAGAGAGTGAAAAAGACTTGTTGGGGGGCCCACCAACAGTTTGGTAATTGTCTTCATGTTTTGTTTTTTTTCTAATTTAAATTGTCTTTCCATTTTCCTGTGCATGTATATTTTTATTTAATTAATTAGTTTGTTGTAGCTTACTGTTTTAATTCATTTTGCAGGTTCGATGATGATTTGTGATAGTATGTGTTGATTTTATAGATTAGAAAAGTCTTACAAGTCTCTAAGTCTCTTTACTAATTCTGTGTGCAATTAAAAAGTCTTTCTCTCATTATACTAGCCCCGCATGTAGTTAGATGATAAATTGTGCTTTCTTTTATATTTTTACAGTCAAGCTTAGAACAATTTTTTAATTAGAACATAACATAGTTTTAATATGAGTTTCTTCTGACAAGGATTGATGGATGGATAGATTTTCTTCCAATTTTTGAATCATAGCTTGCTTACTTGAGTTTTAGATAGATTTCACTTGCTTAGTTATTGGTTAAATGTAATTGTCAATTCACTTTTTAATATCATGTTTTTAATTTATGGTTTCAGTCATTTTCTTATCATAGCTTGAATGATTAAAATAGACATAGTATAGTTTCCTTTCATGTAATTTCCTTTCATAGATTAAGATGAAATTGAATTTATTAATTAGATAATGATGATCTCATCGTGATGTTGATGGTTTGTACATGAATATGCAGGGTATTTAACATTACTTTTATCATGGCTAAGTTTTCATTGGACTGTTTACTTCACACCTTTCATTTTTCCATTGAAATTAGTATTGAGCTTATACCATTAGAACTGTAATTTGTTGTCAAGTGTCATCGAGATATCATCCATCACCACCGAAGGAATTCACACAACCACTAGAATTACATTGGAGTGTTTCATAGATTAAAGATAGTTTCTTGCTTTCATAAATTAGAAGAGATAGTTTCTTGTTTTCATAAGTTTAGTTGATAGTCTTTCTTGCTTTCAATAGAATAGATTTCCTTTCTTGCATTGCATTGAGCATTTAAACTTCCTTTCATGCAAGAGAAATAGTTTTGCATTAGGCATTTAGTTCACTTGCCTCATGCGCTAGGAAGTTGTTCAATGAGAAGTCTTTGCTTACTTGTCTTTTTCTTTATTCTTTTTCTTTCTTGTCTGTTTTCTTTAATAGGTTAGTTAGGTGCTTTTTCTTTCTTGCCTATTTTCTTTAATAGGTTAGTTAGGTGTTTTTTATTGCTTGTTTATTTGCTTTAATAGGTTAGATAGGTGCTTTTTCTTACTTTCTTATTTATTTCCTTTCATAGGGTAGTTGCTCATTGAATGTAGGTTGGCAACTTAAATGTAGTTTTCTTTCATCATTTTCTTAGCATGCTTAGTATTTTACCTTTGCTTACTATCATGAACTAGTTTTCTTTACATAGAGTTTTCATTCACTTTGTTAGGAACTATCCACCAGTCCTTGGCCCAAAAGTACTTAGGTTACCTAGTTTCAATTTGCTTAGTAGGGTTTGTTCATTATACAGGTTTTCTTGAGTAGATTATCCCTAGATAGATGCTTTCCTTAGTTATTCTACACTCCTACCAACCTTCTACCTTTGGCATATATTTTTCTACAACTCTAAGTTTACTTACCCCAAGTTGACAATTTAATTGAGGGTAGTTTAGTTTCGTTTTTAGTACATATAAAACAACTAACACCACCTACCAGTTTATTATTAATATATTTAAATAATAAAGCTTGGCAATCATTTGTGAGAATAGTATTCATTGTTGAATTTTTAAGCATCGACATTGTAGTTAGTAGTCCTTTTAGATTATCAAAATTGTCTTGACATTTTTGCGACTAATCAAACTTTATTCCCTTTTTCTATAGTGATGTAATCAGATATGAAATTCTGGAAAATCCTTTGATAAACCTCTGGTAATAATTGGTAAACCACATAAATGACCTTATGTCTTCTACATCTTTAGGAATAGACCATTCCATAATGGATTTAATTTTTTCTCGGTCCACTGCAATACCATCTTCTGATATTACGTGCCCTAAATTTTATATCTTTCTTTGGTAGAAATCACACTTATCAAACATATCATATAACTTATGTTCTATTAAAGTATGTAGTACTACTTTCATATGATCTTCATGTTCTTTTTAAGTTTTTGAATAAAATAAATTATCATCGATACAAACCAACACAAATTTATCTAGATATTGGTTGAATATACTATTCATCAAACACATAAAGGTTGTTGGTGCATTAGTAAGTCCAAACTGGATCACTACAAATTTATATTGTCCATAACATGCTCTAAATTATGTTTTATTTACATGTTCGTCCTTTATCCTGACTTGGTGATAACCAGACCTCAAATCTAGCTTAGAGAATATTTTTGCTCCTCCAACCTAGTCTAAAAGATCGTTAATTATAGGTAAAGGATACTTATTCTTAATCATCATTTTATTGAGTTCTCAATAATCAATACACAATCTCAAAGTTCCATCTTTATTTTTAACAAATAAAACTGGTGCTCCCCAGGGTGAAATACTTGATCTGATATATTCTTTATCTAACAGTTCTTGTAACTGAATTTCCAGTTCTATTAATTCGGGTATACTTATTCTATAAGGTGACTTGGACACCAGGGCATATCTAGGTAGTAAATCGATAGAGAAATCTATCTCTCTCCTTGAGGGTAGTTTCGATATTTCTTCTACACATACATCTATGAACCCACATAGGACTACAAAGTCTTCTAAAATTGGTTTGCATTCTTCCCCTAGGAGATTAGTTGCTTGAAAAACATATACTTGGAAACCTTTATTCATACATTTCTTAAATTGCATTGTTAATATTTGTGTAACAAAAACTGGTTCTCTGATTCCATGTATTGTTCTGACTGAATTATTTTTATCTTCATACACAAATGACTTTTCGTAACAATTTAATATCACTTTATGTTTTTCTAACCAGTCCATTCCGACAATGATATCGTAAGATCCCAAAGGTAATATGTTCATATTTAACTTTGTACTTTGACCATTTATGATGAGTTCACAATCAAAAATAAAACTTGTTACCTTTCTTTTGGTCCCCGTTTCTAGTTGTACTAAAGACAATTTAGCATGTTTTACCTTCTTTAACTTGTTCAATTCTACTAAAGTTGGAGTAATATAAATCAGACTAGCTCCTGGGTCAATTAGTATAGAAACATTCTTTAAATGAACTTCAACTTCCACAATAGTGGAGTGATGATATTCATGTTTTCCATTCACAGTTGCATTGATCTTATGCATGCTTCTACCAATGTCTCCAAGTATTGAAGCCTATTGAAGGTTATTGAATGAATTTCTTGTTGTGGGATTTAAGCATGGACAATTTCTCCTTAAGTGGGGTTCCCCACACTCCCAACATTTCAATGGTTCTTTGGGGTTTTCCCCTACCTTCTTGAATCCCATATTAACCGGTTTATTCCCCCCTTGATCATTCTATGTATTAGATTGATAGTCCTTCATTTGAAAACCATTTTCCATATTATCAAAAGGGGTTGGTTGGAATAATTTGTTATGTTGGTTCATTTTATCATGTTTCATGTCTTTTCATGCCTTGGGAGTTTTAGATCTTTGTTTGTATTGATCATAGCACATTTGAGCCTTTCTAAATACTTTGGATTAGAAAAATGAATCATGTCCTTGTAAGACTATGGTAGAAAACTTAGGAACCTTTGTATATTTACCTTATCTTCCTTGATGTACAGTAAAAACCACAATAGATCTAGGAATTTATCTATTAGATCGTCCATGCTCATTTTTCCTAGTCGCAATTCGTAAAATTCCTTAGTTTTTCTTTCGTAATAACTTTATGATAAGTATTGATTCTTGAAATAATTTTTGAATTCTGACCATTTCATTCATTTTTCTTTCAATTCCTTTGATAATTTTAGGTCTTTCCACCAGATACTTGCTTTTCCCTTTAAATTGTAAATGGTCATTCTAACTTTCATATTACTAGAATAGTTATAAATATGAAATTATTCTTAATGTATAACAACCATGATTCATCTTCCTCACCAGTCTTATATTCTCCATCGAAGGTGGAGGGTTTTATATTTTTGAACTCACCTTCTAGGTGGTCCACTTGTTTTATTTTCCTTCCAGTAGATGCTTTGTTTTTTGTCATGTGTGTGTCTTCGGACGAACTGTCCTCCTTTTCTTTGTCATGACTAGAGTTCTTAGAAGACTTTTTTCTGACCTATTATTCTCCTTCATTTTATTTTGGACTCTTCTTTGCTACTATACTACATATCAACATTTCATTTATTTCCATCTTGTCTTCCTGTGCTTTGTTCAACTTTTCATTATCTGATTTAAATACTTGTAATTCCACAATAAGGTTCCTCATCATTTCCAAGAATTGAGTGGATGAACTTCCTTCACTATTTGTTATGGGTCTCTAGGAAGTTGTTGGTTTTGATTCCCCTAAGGTCTATCTCCTTCTTCATTATGTGCTGACATTTTCACAATAGACAAATTTTTATGTTAGTAACATTAAATATGTTTGTTAGATTTTTCCTTCAAATAAAAGTAAAATACAATTCTGGTGCTTCCCTGAGGTCCAACAGTTGTGACGTACAACTCTAATGCCATATGTAATATACCCCAAATTTCACTAAAATAAAAATAAAAATAAATTGATCACATAACTAAATTCTATAAATCACCAAAAAATCAAAAATTGTTCGTGACACGGAAGATAATCGATTATATATCTTATTCCACTATATTTATTATTCCTAAAGGTCAAAAGAGATTTAAATTCAATATATTTGTTACTATTATATTTCTTCGTAGTGTCTTCATTAGATTAGAATTTATACACTTACACTTATTGAAGAATTTGCGACCATGATTATCATAATCCTTAGAATAAGCACTAGGGTTATGTTAAGACATGCTAAAAATAGTGTCATAAACTATATTATGAAATATGTAAGTGACCTAAATCATGGAAACAAGATTAAAACGTTTTGTGGACATAGTATTGAACTAGGAGCATACTAACCAAGTTACATACTATGTGCTAGGGTTTATAATACCGATAAAATCATATTATTTTACCATGGCGCAACTAATTGTGTTTTAGAAAAAGAAAATAAACGATGTACATACAAAAATATGGTTTGTAACCCTATGCATATGCTAAAACAATTTTCTCGATCAAACATTAACATAACACAAAAATTAATGGGTTCGTAATTCATTTTTGAGGTGGACGACAGGGAAGATTTGGACCTAGAACGACCTAGCCTATAGGGATTTATGTTTTGGTCGGCTTATTAATGGTGATAGGTCTGTCCAGTAACCTCCAAAAATGACACTACATGAGAACACCCCATGTAGGCTCTCCACTTCCTTCGATTTCACATGGTATAGGTATGGCATGTACCGGTTCCTCTTACTTTTCTAATGAGGGACTCGAGGTCTCATTCATTTTTCGTAGTTTCCTCTTTGGTCTCATAAAAAATTTCCCTCTATAGTGTATACGATCGATGATTTTTTTGGAAATGCTTCGTCTCTAGTGAGGGATGGAAAGAACAACACATTGTAGGGATTATCCATGCACATGGGTGAGTAACTGTTCTAATTCTTATGTTCTCCATGCAATTTATTTTTAAAAATTTTCCTTCTCTGGTCTGTGCAATGTATCTCCTGTGTAATGTATTTTTACATAACTAGCTTCCATGTCTCTTCAATGTTGACTCTGTGTAATGTATACTCTAGGTAATGTATGTTTATAAAGTTTCCTTCTATGTTTTTTGCAATGTATAATCTTTTTGTAATGTATAATATTTGTGGTTGTTGATTCACATTTATCGTACTCTGATTTCTTTGGTATGGAGGTAACAATAACATGATACTGCACCTTCATATGAGCTCGTCTTGGGTTCCACAATGATAATTATTTTTCTTGTATGTTAGGTAAAACCCTTTAAATTTTAACATTTGGGTTTGGTGGTTGTTATTATGTTTTCTCCTTTGTTAGATATCTATCTTTAAGCATGTATATTTGGTTCCTCCTCTCTCAAATCATGATCATTGTGGTTTTAATCTAAACTCTCTGCAATTTTCTCGTGTGGGTTTTAAGTTTGTATAAAGTCGTTATAATTCATAACCTTTAGCTTGGAATTACTTTGTAAGGAATTAACTGTCGGTTTGGGACCTATATAGGAAGAGACTAGATGAAAGTAATTTTCGCAAGGTTATCATATTAACTCTTATATTTTAACACTCGATCATAGCCTTCACAACATCATATTCTCAGTGAATATGTTTCATACTTCGATTATTTAACTCTGCTGTTTAATTTTGTAATCATGCTCTATATTTTATATAGAAAGGTTAAAACCATTATTTATCAAATAAAAACAACAATGCTTCTTGTATGAAGTCATTGGTTAAGGAGTATCCTTGCCGATAAATAAAATGTGCTATGTCTTTGTTAAAACACCCACAAATTTTCAAACCCACCCTTTTAAAGTTAGCTCGATTGTTATAGTTCAATCTGTCTATAGTTTTGAGAGAAAATTCCTTCAACCACTCTACTTAGAACAAAATTGGGTCTTCTTATTTGATTATAACCAAGTATTTCATTCAATTTAAAAAAACGAATTACATCCTCACTGGAATCTTCATACACCCAGATCGTCTCCTTTGTGCCTTTGTGGTGCTTCATGATTTAAAATTATTTCTATGTTTATTACCCATATATATGTATATCTATTTAGATCACATTTTGTAAATCTATGCCCTTACTTCATACTTTAATTCTTCCTTTACTGTAAGTATTATTCTCGCCTGCATATAAAGGTAACTTTTTTTTAATATGTTGGTTCTCCACAGTATTCATTGGCCCTCTATATGAAGTTTGGGTATTCTATTCGAACTAATACTTGCTTGTTATTATAAACCTACTCTTGATTATCGTCGGTATTTCTTTTGTATATCTCCTCTATGTATCTTATAAAATAGAGGATATCAAATCCACCAAAATTAATTAGAAGTTTGTTTATGTTTTATTACTTGCACAAGTAATAATTCTGTATGTATATAAACTGATGATGGCCCCCTTTGTCTTGCGATTGAACCCATCATATTGATTACGCATCCACTTTCCCTCCTAGGTCATGGATCAACTACTTCGCAATGCAATGATGACCCTCTGGTATTCAATTATGATCTCAGATAAGTATACTTTGACTCTTTTATTTATCTAATTCTTTAATGTTTTTACAATAGTAAGATACTAATAATATTGCATTACTCCTTTGGAGGTTGGGAGAAAATATCGTGCACTTGGTGAAGAAGATTGGTCTATCCACAAAAGGTATTCGAGTTCCACATTTCTTCCACCAGTCCATGCACACTCACAGACAGTTCATGTAGTACATTAAATCTTTGTTTAGACTAACTAAGTAGTTCTTGGGTCTAAGGAAACTCAAACTATAGCATTTATGGTTAGTGACTTATTGACTATAATAATACAAATTCTCTCTTATATTCTACAATCCACTGTATCAGATATATATTTTTTGGATAATAGATAAAATAAAATATTTGGGATATTTTCCTTTATACTCAACATAACACTAGAACAACAATACAATCTGTTTATAACTTTCTTTCTGAAGTATTTGATTATGCACAATAATGCACATCAATAAAAAATATAGATTCCTAATGGTCCATATGCACATATACATGGTTTTCCTATTTACACACACACACACACACACACACACACTAAACATTTATAGTTCATATAAACACCACTATAGGTATTCTTACACAGTGGTAAGCCACAATTTCACATGGTTGTACAATCCACTTCAAACATATTTTACTTACATGTATAAAATCAAAAACATATTAACAATCAAATAGTATCCCTAATATAATATCAACAATAAACGTACATAGTCGAGATACATATCTGAATGCTAATGATGAGAAATAAATGGAATGCCCATGTTCCACCTAACTGTAGAAAACAAAACAACCACGATCACTTGTTCTGATCACCCCCTAGCCTGACCATGACTCCATAAAGGAAAGATGAGTCATCCTCCTTAGTTACTATCACATTCAACAAATCATAAATTGCTTTGTCTCACACCATCTATTTTCATAACAACAAAACAATTCTAAATCCCCAACATACTAAGCAATGTCCTGGCTCCCACATATGTTGTATTTATCTTGTTCCCAAGTCATTCCATTCCTTTCTGTCATTGGAAAATTTGTAGCTTTACAAATCCTTGATTTTTAGGGGATACCAATGGCCAAATTCAACTTCTGACACTTGCAAAAATCATCTTTGAGATAACTCAAACTTGTTCCCAAATCATGGAGTCATAGTCAGTTATTTTTAACCTGGTTGTTCCATTTGTCTTCTAGAATTTAATTTACTAAAAAGTTTGTCTCATACATGTGTCCAACAAAAGAGGAAAGTTGGGAAAGTCAAATATTTTCCTAGCATTCATAAAATAATAACCACATAATCCAAAATTCTAAATTCATATTTTCCATAAATGAAAATTTATTTCTAAATTCGGATTTTTAATAAATGGAAATTTATTTCTAAATTCAACTTGGAATTTAATTTCTAATAATTTGAGGATATCATGTGTGTTAGTTTTCATTGACTATATCCTAATATATTATAAGAGTAGGGAAGAGCATGAATAACGTCTCAAATTAGTGCTTCAAGTGATAACAAAACATTAGCTCTATGCTAAGTTTAGTAAGTGTGAATTTTTCCAAAAACAAGTCCATTACTTAGGTCATGTTATTTCTGAAGGAGTGGTAATTTATCTTGAAAAGATCAAATCTGTTATGGATTGGCCTAACAAAAAATACATATCTCATATCAGATCTTTTATGGGCCTAGAAGGATTCTATAGAAGGTTCATAAAGGGATTTTCCAAGATTGGTTACCCAATCACATCCCTTCATAAAAAAGGATTTAAATTCATTTGGAAATCAGAATGCTAAGAGAGATTCCAACAACTGAAATACCTTCTAACCAATGCACCTATGATGGATATTATAGACACAAACAAGGACTTCCTTGTGTGTACAAATGCCTGGAAGGAAGGACTTGGAGGAGTCCTTATGCAAGGACATGTGATTTTCTATGAATCCATAAAATTGAATGAGCTTGAAATAAATTATGCGACCCATGATTTAGAATTGGATGCCATAGTAAATGATTTAAAAATGTGGAGTAATTACCTCGTAGGTATAAGATTTTTTTTATGACAGACCATAGTGGGTTGAGATATTTGTTTGATCAACCAAAAATCAATGCTAGAAAAGCTACATGGATGGTTCTCCTTAGTGAGTTTGAATTTGAAATTAAAAATATTAAAGGAAAATAAAATAGGGTCGTTGATGCCCTTATTATAAGTATGAAAGTGATTCACTTGGCAGTTGTAAGAACCTGTGAATTAGACATCAAGGAGAGAGTCAAAAGTGCATAAGAAACAAATGCATTTTTGAAGACTGTAAAATCATATCTAGAGAAAGAGCCCACAGGGATGAAGTATGAGGGATATCAAATGTTGAATGACGGCCTGATAAATTACAAAGGTATGTTGTATATTCTAAATTGTGACTAATTGAAGAGGTTCATAATGGATGAACTACATAAAAGTCCATATACTGGTAATCCTCGTTATAAAAAAAAGATCACATCCACTAAGAAACTATTTTATTGGCCTGGATTGAAAAAAGACATAGTTGATTACTTAACTAAATGTCTAGAATGTCACCAGGTTAAGGTAGAGTACCGACATCCAACAGGGTTGTTGCATAACTTACCAAACTCCCGAATGGAAATGGGAAACCATCTCTATGGATTTCATCATAGGATTTCCTAAATCAACCAAGAAAAATGACACCATTATGGTAGTTGTGGACAAACTGAGAAAGGATGCTGACTTTATTCCCACCAATTTAACTTGCAAGGAAATATATATTGCTAGTATTTTCATGAAAGAGATATTGAGCTTGCATGGAATTCCTAAGGAAATCACATCAGACAGAGATACAAAATTTACTTCAAATTTTTGGAAATATTTGTTTGTTGGTTTTGAAACTAAATTTTTATTTAGTATAGCCTATCACCCTCAAACTAATGGGAAGACAGAGAGGGTAAACTAAGTGTTAGAGGACATGTTAAGGATAAATGTAATTCATTATCCCAAGAAGTGGGAAGACTACCTACCAATGGTAGAATTTTCTTATAACAATGGATATCAAGAATCATTGAAGATGGGACCTTTTGAGGCTCTCTATGGTAGGAAATAAAATATTCCGATCATATGGAATAAACCATTAGAATGAATTATAATCATTCTAGATATGCTAAAATAAATGGAACAACAAGTAGTTCAAATAAATATGAATCTGGAAATAGCTTAGGATAGACAAAAAAACTATGTACATAGGAAAAGGACTCCTAGAGAGTTCAGAGTAGGGGATCATATGTATCTCTGAGTTAGGACCAAAAATAGTTCCTTGAGAATTGGAGCTTCTGTCAAGTTGGAACCTCGGTATTGTGGAACCTTTGAAATTTTGGATAGAGTGGGACCTATAGCATACAGACTAGATCTTCCTCCCATAGTGAAGGAGCATAATTTTTTCCATGTTTCGTTACTAAAGAAATGTATACATGATTCTAATCATATAATTCATTTCTCTATGATTCATGTGGAACCAGAGGGATAATTCATGCTAGAGACACCATGCATAATAGACAAGAAATAAATCCCACTCAGGAACAAAACCATTGCACAAGTGAAGGTGAAGTGGAAAAACTTTGGTCCAGATGAAGCTACATGGGAAATGGAGGTTTCCATGAAATAGGTGTATCCTTTTTTGTTTACTGTTGTACATACATAGAACATCATCAGGTAGAACATTGAGGACGATGTTCCTTTAAGGGGGAGCGGATTGTAATACCCATGTTTCACCCACCTTATAAATATAACTATAACCTGCTAAAAGACTATGGGAAGATTGAATATGTGTGGATGTTGGAATTGATGAACCTTTTTGTTATAAAAGGTAATGTATATATTTTTGTTACTAAATAAAATGGAAAATGTTTCATAACTTATGAAGGATTTGGCCAAGGAATATCATGATGCATGAGATAAATGGTGAGGGGAACCAAAAATGGTTGAGATGACCCCTACCAGGCCATTTCTCTACTAGATTTAAATTATTCAGACCTAGAAAAATATTTTGACCCAAAAAAATAAATTACCAGTCAAGGTGGCAGTTGGGAAGTCCTCTTCAGGAGTCAATGAGGATATTGACAGAGTACCCATCTGAAAACAATTTGACCTGACCCACGAAATTGGGAATTGGACCCACAAAATATTGTTGAGGAAGGAAATAAAAGAGAATAAATTTGTGGTCATATGGGAGGAAGAAAGAAGATGATTATGGTGACCATTTTCTTAAGAGGGGGAGAATGTGTAGCTCTCTATTTTTGAAGAGAACACAGAAACAAATTTTTTCTATGTACAGGAATTTGCTGGGAAATATTTTCAGTCAAAGATGATAAAAACGGTTGCAAAGAAGATGCATGACTTGGGAAGAATTCATTGCAGACCCCCTTGCTTGGTGGAGAGAAAATTGATATGGAAAGTTATTGTGGGAAGAGAAGAGCTTCCTACATCCCAAGTTGTTGTTGAAAAGAAGGAAGAGTATCTCTCAAAGCACATGATCTAGATAGGGGGTGGCCAGGGGAAATCTTTCCTGGAGTTGTTATTCCCAAGGACGGGTGGAAAACGGTACCCCTTTTAGCAGTTGCATCACTATCTCGTTTATAGATACGTGACTTGAGAAATTTAATAAAAATAAAGAGAATGTATTAACTAGATATTTTTTTATTTAATTTCTTATCCCTTGACTATCTGTGTGATAACATAAGATTTCTAGGAGTGGATGTTTGTTGGAGAAATTTCTATTTTCAGCACACTAGTTCGATGGGAGCTCACTGACTAGTTCTATTTTAGACTTTCTATTTTAGATCATCACTATTGTGCTATTATGCATGCATGCATTATGCTATTATGAAATTTTATGTCCTATATATGAGTGTATTCCACTCATTCAATGAATCATATTTATCATATTGATTATAATATATGTATCGATCATCAACTCATTGGAGTAGTGTGAATATATTTTCTCATTCTTCCATATTGAATCTCTCTTCCTCTCTTGATAAGATTTGTTTGAACTTTCTTTAGCTAGATCTCCTATGTAGGTTTCAATTAAATATTGACATGGTATGAAAGCCTGGAACTTATACAAATCTATGGTTGTACCTTTCTGTAGTGATTTCTCCCAAAAGATTAAATTTTTGAGGAAATGACTCAATTAGAGAGGTAAATTGACCCATTTTGCAAGTGGGTTTTAAACCGTTTGGAAAGATTCATACCCATTTGATCAGAAACTAAATTGTAATATCATCTCCTGAAATTGATCCAAATTTTCACTTAAAGTTCCCTTTCTGCAGTGATTTCTTAGTTTTTCACTTGTAGATTGAGAGTAAATTTTTAGGGGTTCTCAGAAACAGTGGGAGAGATGGATAGAAAACCTATTATATAGTCAAACTTGATGATAATCCTCACACCATAAAATTATTTTGATTGGAATCCCAATGAGGAATTCCAGCTCAAAAGGAAAGGACTATACAAGTTGACAATGAGGACATAAACATAACCTACATCAACAATTGAGAAGATGAGATGATCGAATCGAAAGGATGAAGCCATAAGACTTATTCTTGAATTAATTTCAACTAATATATGGTTTCATGTTTCCACATGCAAGACTCTAAAAGATGTCCGTACCACCTTGGAAAGTCATTTTGCAAAACAGGATTAGATGAGAGGTCATATTCTTGAGGTAGACCTGAATACTTTGGATCCTAAAATTTTTGATAATATGTAGGATTCATTTACTAATTTTAAATCTTTGATATTGAGCTTAGCAGCTTGTGGTGTTGATAAGTCTAAAAAAGTGGGCAAACTTATTCTAACAATCTTGGCCAAGCTAGGACCATAATATGATGTCTATGTTTCCACTTTCCATTCAAGAAGGTATCTCATGGGAACAAATTGGAAGATTACTAACATGGATCAATTCATTGATTCTCTTACACATGGGAAGGAAAAACACATTCAGATGGGCCTAATCAAGGATCCCAAATAAAATTCACTCACTATGCATGATGGAAAGGATCATCCAAAAATAACATGATGGAGAAACATAATGAGAAGAAGGGATATTCCAAACCCTTTAACGATTCTTCAGGTTCAAAAGACTCTTTAGATTCCAATAAGAAGAAGGGAAAGAAGTGCACTTACTGCAATAAATTGAATCATGAAAAATTCACATGCATTAAGAAACATATTGATCTTATGGCTCATGCACTGTAGTAGAACAACCTTGGAAACTTCATTCCAGAGGGAGTCAAGAAGTAGAAGGAAGAATATCTTGCTCCTAAGAAAGGTAATCATCATGTTCTTGTTTCAATTAATTCCTCATCTCATTCATGGATTATAGATTCCGGTGCATCCCATCATATGGCAACAAAAGAGGAAGTTTTCTCTTCTTTGAGTCCATGCTCAAGACCCACTATTCTTATGGGGGATAATAATAGAGTAGTGGTAGTAGTAGAGGGGAGAGTCGAACTCCATAATGGTATTTTTGAGAATGTTTTACATGTTCCAAATATTTATATGAATATTCTATCAGTTTATTAGATCACTCAGAAAGGTGAAAAGATTGAATTTACATCAGATTCAGTTTTTGTACTTGACATGCATGAAAATTCCATCATTGCAATTAGTGAGTGGATCACAAGTCAAGGTTGTATAAATTCACTAAATTTTATAATGGTGACTCCTCTTTTCTACTTTAACATAAGGAGATTACTTTGCATGCAACTCCAATGCAACATGCATATACTCATATGATTCCATTAGTTTCATACACCAGAGACGATTCCATACACTCATATTACATACATGGAAATAAGTAGGTAGTACATCTAGATAAGAATCCAACATTGAAGCTTCAACAGATTCCAAAGAAGGAACATACCAAACTTCAGGAAGCAGGAAACGTTGCGGGGAATCCATTGGATTTGAGGAGGACTTGATATCAACATGAGGAGCCTTCTCATGTAATTTCATCTTCTGAACCTGTTATTCCCATGCATTGCTATATGGTTCAATATTATGATTCACATCTATATAGTGAGGCTATGGGAAATCCATTATGGAAAGAATCCATGCACAAGGAGTATCACTCACTCCTAAAGAATGTGACTTGGAATCTAGTTCCACTTCCACCAGAAAGGAATATTTTAAGGTGTAGATGGGTCCACAGGATCAATAGGTACAGGGCTATACACGTTTCCAAAGGACTTCATCAGATCCATAAATATTTATAGATATTCACGAAGACTTTTAGTGAGAAAGAGTTTTAGACTTTGTGGGATCATCTTGCAGTGAAGAACATAGTTGCCTAGCAATTTCATTTTCCTCTTTTGATGCAT